>JALPQI010004645.1:0-83872 GCA_025490895.1 Thaumatotibia leucotreta
TGTATTTTTGATGAACCGCATGATATTGTAACCACAATAAGACATTGGTATATATTTTGCATTATATAAAAGAAATACTACATTACAAATTACAATTACATAACTTTAAAAAAATTACATTATTTGTCTCGTGGGAGACACAAAAAGCTGTGACTTATAATGTGACATTTTAACTAAATGAAAATGGTGATTGTAATTAAGTATATCGCGAACTGAATAAAATTAAGCAATTTGGAGTAAACAGGGTCAGACCTACATTATAATCGACATTGCGATCATATCAAAAATACTTTTTGTACCTGATGGCGTAAACTGGAATTCTACATTTTCGTAGTATATTTTTAATTCAGTAGTGAGTTCGCTAGGCGTCATTTAGAAAATATGTTTTTGCACTACACAAATTTTACTCGTTAATAGTAAAATGTATGACAACGTATAAAGGTGCGTTGAAACCAAAAGAGCATTCGCTGTTCTAGCGCCCGTTCTACGAAATCAACCAATCACGTTTTGTGTACCGATCGAATTTCGTAGAGTGGGAGGTTAGAACAGCGAATGCTTTTTTAGTTTAACCGCACCTTTAGCGCAAGGCATTAAACATTTACTGCATATTGCAGTGACAAGTTCGGACTTGTTTAATAGTCTGATAATTTTAACAATCTTTTATTTTAGGTAATTAATGTTATGATATGAACCGTATTTGTCAGAAATGTTTATTTTTTATTTAATTTTATGGCGTTAACACGTTCGATGCCGGTGACACGCATATGTGACCGAAAAAACTGTACTCCTATGCCAGTGGCATAGAAATACGAACGTTTTTGACACAAGTGCTGTGTCGCCGGCATAGGAGTACAATCTTTTCGGTCACACATGCGTGTCACTGGCATAGGTTTTCTATCTGATAATTTCGATCGGCATAGTATTAGCACTTAGTGAAACAGTACCGGAGGCGAACGTGTTAAGTTAGTAGTAATGAAGTAATTTTAGTAATCTACTGACTACCTCAGTATTCCGATAATGCAACACAATTAACCGGTTAATTGCAACTACTGGGTTGTAACGATTAACGGTTAACCTTAAGGTTACATAAAGTTTCACATTCAAATTAAATGCCAGATTGGAGAGACAATTGAATTAACACTAATTAATGCGATTGCACGTCTGCGCGGTATTATTGCTATTACTATTAATTAAACGTTTTTATTTCATCAGGGTTTCCTTTTAACTTCTACTTATAGCAGAATGAAAAATATGAGTTGCTACAAAACTAAAACGATATCTAAAGACATAAATTAAGTTGGTAAATCACATTTGTAATTCCTAGATTCCTAGGAATCTTCATTATAAAATTCGTATAAATTATCACCAGAGATCGGACAAATATGCGTCATTGTTCGCAATAATATAGACATGACTCCAAAGTTGATTGAATAATTAATCATAATCATTCAATCATTTTCAGAAAATTACCTATTTGGCCCCCGTAACTTCTACGAAAACCTTTGTAAACAGTCACCTTAAAATAAATGTTCGAAATCAAATTTCAAGAAATTATTCGTTTAATTATTCATTTAATCAACTTTCGAGTCATATCCACATTATTGCGACCAATGACGCAGATTTGTCCGATCTCTGATTATCACAATTTACCAACTCAACCATTGAATCTAAATAGTTTAATGTTTAAAATTACTACATATTTCTAAATGGGGAGGCGCACCGGTAATGAACTTTTCATCACACTTGCTGTCTAAGCGCGCCATTGCTTGATGCGTAGTGGGAGTAATAGAAAAGTGAAATTCGAGTACTTAATAGAAATGTCTGTACGTTACAGAATAATATTTTGTCTTAAATCTGCACAATGTACTATTATTGAAGCTACATTTTATGACTGGGAGTAGTTTTAGTTATTTTCAGTTTAGGAAAATTATTAAAAATAAATCTGTGCGACGTTCAAATTTGTCTGAACTGAAAACTTTACAATGTTAATACTAGATATCATATTTATTATTTATGATTATGAATCGGCTAATAAACAATAATTAGCTTCTACTAACCAGGGCCCTATTTCTCGATAGCTTGTAACTTGTAATACAAGCAGCAGTCCTTATCTAATTAATAGTGTTAAAAAGAGACTTACACTTGTATTAAAAGTTACAAGCGTTCGAGAAACGGGCCCCTGTAGGTACATAGTGAAGAAACTTTTTCATAAACGTACCTACCTATAATGGAAATATACCTCACATATAGCACAGCTTAAGACAATATTAGATTTGCAAAAAAACCTAATCAGAGTAAACAGAAATCTAAATCACCAAGTTTTTTACCACACGGCGCCGTGCAAAACAGAAATAAAACGCCAAGGTCTAAAAAAAGGAGTTGTTTTTCATTGCCAAGGCCACAGATAGCCGGTATCTGGCGGGACGTGTCAACATCGCATTGTGTTTACATGCACAGATAAAAACGTACCAAGTGCGAGTCTGTCGAGAGGTAGAGTGATCCCGCTGAGTAAATAATAAATATTTCGTATTTTGACTAACTCTGAGAAATAAGAACTGCTTGAATCACTTCAATTGAGGCGTCATTTGAGTGACATAATATAGTTGCTTCAAATTCGCTGTTTGCTTTAGTGTGCTTACCATGAGCTACTGCATCGTTATTTAACGCTGGCTTATTTTCTATCCATCCCGCTCGTTGTCGCCCAATGGTGCGAGGGAGCGGGATAAGTATAAAGTAAGTCCGCGCTAATTCCGGCGGCACCTCATGGTAAGCATTCAAGAGCTGTTAACAACACTATTGTGGTATCATTCACACAAACGTAGTCAAGTAAGACAATTTCATGACAATCACAAATTCTTGTTAGAAAACTGACTACCTATTGGCAGCACGTGTCGATTTTGGTATAGCACGAGTAACAGAAGCGAGACATTTGCGTGACGAGCCGCGTAACCATCAGTGCCTCCACTTACTTATGGCGGCGGAAGTGCGTCGTACCAGACAGGTGACCTTGGGTTTTGTTTTCGTAAAAAACGATGACTAACGTAGTCGCCCCAGTTACCTACTCGTAACGCGATTGTAATCATTGTTATTTAATCGTTTTGCTTGTTAGTCACGTGTTGCTAGGACAGTGTTTCGCTAGGTTGCATTTAATAGTATAAACAAGCTTATTAATTGCGAATTTACACGGGGGCTTCACATTTCATATAGTGTCTATCTGACTAAAATGATGTTACGCCAGTTATGTTCTATAATTTTTTTACTTAAGTATACACTCGTAAGCAATAATATTTGTATACTGAAAACGATTCATATATTCGTGAACGGTCTGAATCAACACTTGAGATTTTTATGTAACGTTTTAAATAAATGTAAGTGTATATTATATGTATCTACATAGGAATGTTGTTACGTCTTACACTCGTCGGTTTGTGTTCTGTGACACTTGAACGTCCTCATTAATTCTAGGTAGACAATAATAAGCTAATAAAATAGCATGTTTACATCAAAATTAGACAAACCGTCCAAACCGATAGATGTTTTAGACACGGAAAGCGTTACATTTGCAAAGCGAATGCAGCATGGCGATCGCGGCCTTGAATAAAAATAAAGATGTTTTTGTGGACGAATTTTATATGATGAACGTTTTTTTCCGCAGTCGAAAGAGAACAGTACGAATCTCTAGCATTTGTAAATTTATGATAGGTAATATCAGTACTGTGTTAACTAACGGACGCAAAAAATGGTATATGCAATGCACCGGTCTGTGTAAATATTTTCGATAAAAATCGAAATATGCTTACTACGTAGGTATCATCATTCATCATCAGTAGGTCAGATCATTTTACATATATGGTTTGGTCTTTTGGACGTCGACTATTATCCTACTAAATCCGAGGTGATGGCGATATACGACATGCGCGGGCGCGCCTCGCTAGACGTATACTTACGACTTAAACCATAACTACCTATGAGGTACAATACATCTAAGAAAAGGCTCTGCTATATTACTCAATTTTATTACAGCCATTTTCGAAGCGCTAAAAGCTGCTGCTGCATACATAAGTTTACACGACTGGTTCAAGACTGTTTGGAGATCCATAACATTTACATTCGGTAAACATGCTTAACTATACACGAGGACAACCGTCCAGTTCGTACCTAGGCATTACGAAAACAAAACCTTCAAATAACACAAAAAAAACTAAGGTCAAGTCGGGGAAGTTAAATATCATTAATACATTAACTTTTACGAATGTGTAATATAATGCGTTTCGTTTCATAGTAGTTTGCAATTTAATTAAGTAAGTAATTTGACGGAATATATTTTTCAGTTAAATGAAATAGCTCTCATAAATTCTGCAATAAACTTCTACGAATCATTACTTGACTGTTTACGATGAATTTCACAGAAAGCAAGCTGCACCGTCGCTATAAAATCGCCAAGTACTAAAAATAATGCACACGTCTATTGTGATTTGAAAGTAGACACCTCAGTGGGAGTTAGCAACCGGTTCCAGACTTTCTCATTCATGAGCCGACCCACGCCACGCAACCGGGCCGCATGGCGAACCCGATCCATTGAAACTAATTTCACCCTTTAGCATGAGTACAGGCTGCACTATGATTTGCCTCTACCGCACTCGAAAGCATAAGATGGGCGGCGATCATTTTGATGGAAGTGCTTTAGTGGAAGTGCAAGTGCAAATTATGATTACTTACACAGTATAAGCACTTTTAGATACATAAAGTTAAAGACACATTTCAGCCCTATGAAGATACTTAATAATGCAGTAGGTATATATCAAATTTAATAGGAACATAGTTCTTAAAATTATATTTTTGTAAACCATCGTGTTTGCATTTGGGGTTTGTATCCTTTCCATATACTTAATCAGGAATATTACACCTACACCTATACTAGGTATACACTACATTAGACATGTTTTTGTTCTAGCGTCGACACGATGCGGTGTTTTGATGTTACATGTTCTGTGTATTTGAATAATTCAACCTGTTTTAAATAAAACCCATTACTTCTTATGCTGCGAGCAATATTTTAAAGCGTGGGTGTTACTCGCTTTTGTCCATATTGTCAAATCATTTACAAACATCGCATGTTAAATAACATAATGCTATGTTAACACACATACACAGTGCCTTTAATTATCACCACAGCGCAATAACATTGTACTAAAATGTAAATTGTAAAAAGAGATCGTAATCGTGCTTCACATCTGTTGAACGTTCAGCGTAATGAGTTTTATGGGTGTTTAAAACAATTGATACGATAGCATTACCAGGGACATTGAAACAACTAAGTATAAGTACCTATGCAATGGAATTTATAAACAAACAGCGCGCATTTTTGGCGCGCGAAACACCTTATCAACTCGTATCTATCTACCTACGTTATGTTCCGTGAATTACTGTTCAAATATTTTACTGTGGAGTCAGTGGCCATTGAAACAAACAAGTGATAAAAATTATTTTTGGCAATTTATGCAATAAAGAATTTCTTGATTAAAGTAGGTATATAGTTGCATCAATTTAATAATGATACTGACAATAAAGAGCGCCGAGCTGGTAAACAAAGCTAACCTTGGCCTCGCACTCGCACAATGGGCCTCACTAAATTCTATTACACAACACCGCTCGGTTATTTCGCTCACGATTTTGCCCAAAAAAAGCGCACACGTTTCGCCTTCAGAATTTAGTAGCTGTTCGTTTTTAGGAAAAACAAATTTGCATGTTTTATACACACACACATATTATATTTATTACGCATGTTTTGAAACAATTTCATTAGGTAGCACTACGAACTATCGTTGAATCAAAGGTCCTTGTATTAAAATCTTTACTGGTTTATAATGTATATAGAGATGTACAAGTTAATTTATTTACTAAAACATGGCTACATGGAGCAGTGAAACAGAAGGTAGGTAGTGTAGGTACATCTTAGATGTACTAAATCTTAAATATTGTTATTTTTTTATTCACTTGAATAATATTAACCTCGTTAGGCCCATCCTATTTTTAGGACAAGTGAAATAATAACCCAGTGTCCTAAAAAAAGGACATTTTATTTTTAATCTTGGGAACTACAAAATAAGGATCATATTTCTTTGAAAAATACGACATCATGGGCCGTTATGAGTAAATATTGCTATCCTAAAAATAGGACGTTGGGCCTTACGAGGTAAATTGATGATTTCCTAAACTGGTTTATTCCATCGACGAAAAGTAGAAACATTCCAATCGGAACGTAATGTAAAATAGATAACCCTTCTGTAATAAACTATGTTTGGATTACATTCCCCAACTGCCGCTACATAAATTCCTTTGGCTTAATTAATCGAGGCGGTAAGGATTGATCTCCGCTTTGTATTCGTCAGAAATTCGGTTTCTAAATATAAATATGTCTACTCGGTATTGAATTCCGTCAGAATTTACTTATTTATGTAGCCGCAAATGATGACAAAAATAATTCAAATTCTTTTCGTTGTCAGCACAGCTGAGCGGGACACTATACATATAAATAAAGACCAAAAATGCTGTTGCATTTTATAGAACCGAAAAGATAATATCTACTTACTTATCATTCAAAGCAAAAAACATAGGTACATACAGTTAGAAAAAGTAACAAAAACGCGGCAGTCAAGCTTTGGCTACTAAAGCAACGGGTAATAAAAATAATTAGGCAATTAGTTGAATTGAGCCAGGGCGCGGCAATCGGACCTCATTGTATGTAAAGCTAAACTCGATCAACCGTGACTATTATTTATTCCTGGGATGTTTTTATTACAGCTCGGTAGTGGATCGGTTATAATTATATTATGTAGAACTTGATTACCATCAACAACGATTTTCAGATAAGACTCTACCACATATGTAGGTACATAGTCTTACCTAAGGAATGCCTGAGGCGATCCTATACCATACATAATCCGAAAACTCCGAAACTTGGCCTCGGAAATGCCCATACAACCTTCGCCCATCCTTATGTTAAACGAAATATTATATAAGAGTATTTGGACAATGAGAATACCTAAACTTAGAGGATCAAATTGAAAAAAATGCCCAAACCGATATAAAATTAAGGATATAGCCTTGCCAAGTTAGTTGGTTGCGATATAAATATTTTGAATGCATCTCGCTCGCACACGCAAAGTAATATAGGCGCGAATAGCGCGATGCTTGTTCACACGGCTAACTCGCAACCAACTAACTTGGCAAGGATATAGGTATCTTTAATTTTATTTCGGTTGGGGCATTTTTTTTTTTCAATTTGATCCTCAGTTAACTTCGCCGCCTTTACAGTTTCGTCGTGTCTGTTTGTCAGGTCTATCCACGGCATTTCAGTGATCGTTAGTATCTACTAGTTAGAAAGCTAAAATTTGGTAAGAGTAGGTGTGTGTAAAAAAATAAACTAACCGTGAAAAGAAATTATATTTTTTGGTGGAAACGTCACTTCATGTTCCGATTTAAAATTGTGTCTGGAGAAATATTGGCAGATAATTAATTAGTAACAAAGTTTCCAGCAGCATAAATTCTATTAGTCGATAGAGCGAGAATTATCTTGGTAGGCGGTCTGTTTACTAGCCACAACTCGTGTGCGTCCATTTATGTAATGCAGCAAACAATTTAAAATTCTATCGCGATATCCTCGCGACGATGAGAAAACAGGTTTTCTATATATAACGGATAGTTATACCTACACATTGTTATGGAAAACCGGCGAGATCGTGAAACATGAAATATACCTACTATACTCGTAATAAGTATCGGGACTACATACTAACTTTACCAATTTACTTGTGCGCCGTTGTTAATTGTTAAATTATTAGTCTTCAATAGTATGGACATTTATCAATTTAAAACAATATCACATTCCGTGTAATGTTACTACAATATATATTAAAAAAGAACCCTCAATGGATCAAAACAAACGAATAAGTAGCGATACACAAGACATGCATCACTGATCACTATCATTTGCCACCCACTTATTGCCCACGTTTACAACCAATCGCATCTTATAACGTCAGTATATCTCACATGTCGGCAATCGCTCTTATTATACCGGCAACTCGATCTAATGGAAATGTTTTTATCACAAAAAACGTATAAAACTGTCATTGCGAAACTGCTAGTGTAGTAGAGCAATTTAATGAAACTCAAGTTTATAAATCCGCTATTAAATACCAGTTTATGTTCTAACACAGGTTAAAAAGATCGGGTAAACAATTTAGAGTGAATTTTATTTTAAACATTTGCTAAGCAAAAGTAGAAATAGTCTTAGAAATCTGTGCAGCGTTAATACAGCACACTAGTATTTTATCCGACTAAATGTCACTGAGAGAAATGCGCTCTCGAGTCGGGTCAGCTCGTGATCGCAACATTATTGGAATCAATTACATTCTGAGCTTCTGTAGTTATACCGAAGCTAGCTTCATAAAGTACAGAAAATAAGGTAATTAAAAGCTCATTTATAGCAAGTGAAGAAACTTTTTGTTTAGGACTTTGCAAGGCGTTTTATAATGAGGTGTCAATTCACCCAACCACACGGAAAATAAATCGTATTGCCTGGAGAAAACTGTGCATAGGCAAGAGCCATGAGGCCATGGCATGACACGTCTCTATCTACATACGAGTACAAGTTGATGAATGAGCCCACACTTTGGGACTATAATGTCAATTTAATGTCATATGAAGTTTTCTGGATTAGTTTCAGAGATAATGTGATTTGTGTTTACAAAAAACATCATAAGTAATCATAACTCACTGAAAAATACCTGCACGATTAAAATGTTTATACTATGAGTTTTCATCTTGACATCATTGATTGACTTTAGAGAAAATGAGAAAAAAATTAACGAAAAATCATTAACTTGCCAAAAAATAAAACAGTTTAAAAAATCCCTGTATTTTTTGCCGTCACGTATAAAACAATTCAAAATATCGAAATATTTTGTCCGACAATTTACTGTCATATGATATTTTTTGCTTCTTTTAACATCAAAAATGCATGGATTGTCTGTCGGTATAACTACTCATAATCAACCTTTATTTGTGATAGGTACCTATATTTATAAGACTCATACATGAAAGTGTAAAATAAGAGCTAAAAGCTACTGCATGTTATCTGCAGAATAAAGTAAGGTTTTTTATAATTAATATATATCGACGCGATAAATGTCAGTAGTTCGACCACTCAGGAATTGATAACGACTCGAGTTGAACATAATTTATTGATAGCGAACTATTTATTAATTTTTAATGTCAATACAAAGATTATATTTAAATAATGGTTAATGATTTGAATGGATACTACTTTTAAATGATTATTGATACAAACAATTGATCCATTGTTATTGTTTTAAGGCTGTGTAGCATAGCAGTACATATTTCGGTTAGGTATTGTTTCGTAATTTATTTATCGTTTAGTGTGTCATTATATATATCTTTGAAGTAATGGAATAACTAGGCATTCATTTAAATAATCTGAATAACCATAAAAAGGTTACCGACGGCAAAGAAACCGAAATTACGATAAACAACTAACAACACTATTTAGTATTTACTTATCAGAATGAGTAATGTAGGTTATTTATAATATTGACACTCGAAACACTCGTATGTTTAGGTAGGTATTATGTAACACGATAGACAAAAGTAAGCTTATTTGCATCGCCTAGTTGTAATGGTATTATGTATGATTGAATGTTGCTTGATAAACAACGTTGATTAATGCAGCTATTATTACGTATAGAGGCGCCGCGCCGGTAGCGAATTAAATGCAAACACTGTTTTTAATACACATGTAGTGTAAAGCTAGTACGCGCAGGTACTTGTTTAATAATAAAATATTATTACATTCACAATTATCTAGTGTTAAAACGATTTGGTATTCATTATAATATCAGTTGAAACAGATATTACCTAATAAGGAATATAAAAGTGATATTAAATCATAACTCCGGGTTTCACTAATTGGAGCCAAATACACGTCCATATCCATAAACGCAGATTATTGTAGGGCTTACATCAGATCAGTTGCATTAGAACTATAATAATTAATAACAGTCCAATTCATAATATGCATGATACAAACAGATAATATAGTCACAGGCCTACGTACCTACCTACTACTCGTAATTTCAAATATGATATTACGAGAACTTATTTTAATTTGTCAATTATATCTTTTAAAACGAAAATTAAGACACCTATACAGTGTGTAAATCTAATACAGGCGATCAATTAAACCAGGCATGGGATTCATTAGTGTAATCATGGATTACAAGGTTTTTTTAAGTTACTCTTAATTATGACCCCACAGATTTTTTTTAAGATTATCGGAGCAGCAATGTAGGTACGAAAATTTGTTATTGTTGATATTGCAGTTATGTCATCTGCTTTTGAAATTAGCTGTCAACGAGTGTTAAACTCGCGTATGTTGCTCTACATTGCGCGCCGAATTATTTAGCATGGAAATAAATAAAAAATTGTTGCTCTAATTTTAAGTAAAAATTATTTGAATGTACTTATTATATCGTAAACTAAGAGCTTCGCCCGTATTAGACTTACACCCTGTATACAATTAGAAACTGTCGCTATTTATGGCTGTCGCTATTTTTCAAAATTTTGCGTTGCTTTCAGGATGCAGCTATGAAAGTAAGTGCATGTCGTATTGCGTCGTTACATGCGCGTGAGTGCATCCGTTGGTCACGTAACGCATTGTTCACAACTTTGTATTTATTGAGTATGGTTAGTGCCACGGTTTATTGCGTTTTAGCAACATAAGTTAGATTGTTTACGGTTTGATGAAGGTCGAAGTATTCCAAGCATTCTGTAGCAAAGTGTTGATACTGTTTAAAAATATGTGTCGCTTCGATATACCGATTCCGCCCATGGCTTGGTGCTACTCCGCGCGGACTACGGGCGGTTTGGAGCTTCTTCGGAAGCTTACATCAGTCTAAAGCTGCGCTCAAGGCTAGTGAGGATCGCATTTTATAGCAGCTTTCCCGAATCGTAGGCATCCAAATTTATAATCTATCCTAAGCCCTTAAACTGAAATACAGTCTAGGGTTGGGTGGTCAAACCCGACCCGATAAGTCAAGCAAATCTGTTTTTAAAACACGAACTATATGACATTGACGTTAAGTTGTTATTTCAATGACAAAATATATCGACTTATCAGGTTTGACCACTCAACCCTCGCAGTTTTTCGATAGTGGAAAAGTGATGTAGATTCTTATAAGCTCAGGAATGTGCGAAACAACGATATTCATTTATGGGAAGTTGACTATAACGAAGACGTCAGAAGAATTGAATACTTAGTTACTTATTAAATTTCATTCTATACTGAGAAGTGGCGGTAGTATCAGTACGGGATCACTTGACAGTCGACACGGTGATAAATTTGCTGCGCCGTCATGGACAGCTATTGCGATAAGTCATAGGCAGATATCGCCACGACCAACTGTGATCGTCTATAACCTTTACTGCAATTTGCAATTGAAGGTTTGGTTTGCCGAAAGAGATCAAACTCGTACCTACAGCAGTAGTAGGTATTTGTAACAACGATATCAACAAGTGACTTCGACCTTTATTACAACTATGTACCTATTATAATAGGTACATAGTTGTAATAAAGGTCGAAAAAGGTCGTAAATAAATTGTCAAGTAATAATCAGACTAAATACGATCTCAATCTTTTCTTTATGATGCAGCTGTATGATGCGGAGTTTAATTTAAAGGTTTTATTACGATGAAACATTTCCCTCAAGTCAAAAGTCAGACGGAGCTCGTAAAGCAAGCGCCTGTTGATGAAATATTGCCCGCCATACAAGCCCCTCGAGCATTCTGCAAGCCTCGTACACTGCGCGATTTAAACTGCGCTTTATTAACGAAAACTGAGATAATTGAAATTTATTTCACAGACACTTTAGTCCTGCTTCTTTACAGTTAGTGTAACAATCGGTTTGACCTTTATTATAGGGACAATGAACGCTATAGGTGCTGGAGCTCGTTGAACTACTGAACTTTGCTTACCGTTGTAGTTGCCACATTGTTGGCATTAGGTACAGCCATAATGACATTCATCGTAAGCTATCAATTATCAATATTATCATATGCATTTGGTGCAAATTTTACATATGATATGACTCAAACTTGCATATAAGGAATACGTAATTGTAGGAAATGCATTGCCGATCGGTTATCAACGTATTTCGATATTTGATTTTTGTTTTTATTGAGTGCAACGGAAGCGATCAGACGGCCTTTCGAGCCTGCAATATGGCAACGCGGCAACGTCGCGCATCTTATATTTAGCCCGAACGAACATAAAGCTTCGTTTACAATTTTAATTGCATCGACGATCGCCCGCCGCGGACGTAAATAGACTCGCAACGCGCCCCTGAACCTACCCGAACTTTCTCCCGCCATCTCAGTGCGCAGACGACGAGAAAATATTTGTAAGTTTGTTTTTAAACGGGTTGTTAAGCTAAGAGTTGGCTGTATCGGACGGAGTGCATTTCAGCGTGAGTAATGCTCTCGCCGGTCGGTCGCGGCGAGATCGAGAGAGTCGGTTTAAAGGCCAGGCTACTTTCTCACTCTTGCGATTCGCATAGGCGGGGATATCATTGAAATGGTCGCCATAAAGAGTTGTTTAATAGCTAATAAAATATATACTTAAATATATATTTATTAGTCTAGTACACTTCAAACTGCATTCAAAGCTGACACATACATTATTATAACGATGGCCTGGCCCGTCTGGCGAACGCTGAACGCAGAACTTCCAAGAGTCATTTTGAGAATTAATGGCTAAATTATGCATAGTCCGGTCGGTATTGTCGCCGGCCCGCCGCTCGACTGCTTAATGAACTTAACTGAATCGCCAGCCAAGTATGTACGTGGCCAGACGATAAAATACAATCCAATAATATCTTTATCGGGGTCCAGTGGAAACCGACCGATGCCTATACATATTAACACAAATTGAAACGAATAAAAACTCGATAATAATCGTGTAGTTCGAGTTGGGATTGCGTTTTAAAAAGCTCATGCGAATACATTTTAGCGTCGAACGTGCTCAGTCCTTAAATGACATGTTTTGGTTGGCGCATTGTTTGCGATTGATCATTTGAGTCATTTGACGATCGTGCAAAAGCAGACATCGCGTGAAACTGCACCGAGGGGAGCGTATGGCTGTATGCAGCAGGGGCCTGCATGCCCACACGCGTAACCGTACACAATGCACACGTAAATACATCTTCGGCCAACTCCACTATGCATAATCACGCAGATTTGCAAGTAAAATGACGCGACACGGCACTTTTTAAGCTTTGCAAATGTAAAAACACTGCATTGTCTCGGCGAGCGAAGGTGGCCGACAACGCGACGACGGGTCCCTTATTGTGGTCCAAAAACATTATACAAGGTCGCTTTACAACGAATACGTGACAAGACGCTTTATTAGTAGGATTTTACAGAACGCGCTTGGAGGGTACGGAATAATATTTGGATGCAATTTATGCAGACATGCGCCGTTGCACCGATCACGCCCTAAAAACGGAGCTAACGAGCCATGGCAAGTTGCCGACGACCACCGCTATGGGAAAGGAAGCCCCGCCGTCTCAGCTCAAATTCTACCACACTCCAGACAATCGTGAACATCAGCCAACCATTACAAATGCAACTACGTAGAAAGTCAAGCCATTTACGTCCTTAAATCAGGTGCTGAAAAAACTCTCTCAAAGACACACATTAACTAAAACATATTCGAGTGAAATTTAAATTTCGCACTGCGAAATCGGTACTGAAATATTCGCGGTCCCTACGAGCAATTTTGCACGTCGTCTTCGAGGTTTGTTGAGAAGATAAACGTCGAATAAGATTGAATCTAGAAATCTAGAATAAATAAAGCTAAAGCAAAGCTAACCGGAGTCAGCAACAGAGTGATTTGTCGATATAGGTTGAGGTAAGCTCATGACGGATTAACATTTTATTGCAGTTCATTAATTTGTCAATCAATTATAACCATGTGATAGGAAGTAAGGCTCAGTTGAAAAAGAACTGCTAAAATTTCGCAGATGTTATCAACAAGTAATTGAACAGACCTCTAGTTCTGATACCCTTTAAGGCCTCCCCTAGTTTCAAGTCGGCCTAGTCGCGCTTCACCGCCGCCTGACTCAGTCGGAGTCGCGCCTCGCGTCTCGATCTTAAGGAGAGGCTACATTATACAATGAGGACTTATAATAATCATAGTTATGCAAAAAGGAACCAATCTACACGAATTTCTCAGTTTAAAATTGACTTGTTTGTTTGATTTAAGGTGTTAATTAGAATGAAAAATTCATGTGGAGTGGTTCCCTCTTGCATAACTACGTCCAATAGTTATAGGTAATATTCATTGTTCATCTAAACTGAAAACTGATGATTGATTTAAAATGTAGGTATTTGCGTGTATTTAATAAGAGGCAAGTTTAAACGCTGATTGCTAATATTGTTTCAATTCCGAGATATCTAAAGCCGTCGGCAGGAAGTTGATAAGCATGAAACGCGATATAAATAGTAGTTTCTACTAGAACTTAATATGCGTCGCTAATTCTTAATGAGGTTTAAGATCAGACGTCTGTAGCTGTTGCTTAAATGGCAACGAAAGGAATGAAATTAAGTAAAACTTTATGTGAAAAGATTCTTTCATTTAGCAAAAGGAAAGCTTTGAATGAGTTTAATTAAGACTTAAGAGTGGAATACAAGTGCAATATGGCGTTACTTATAATTAGGAGAAACTTAAATTAACTGAAGTGCAATAAAGACAGCCCCTAACAC
Organism: Thaumatotibia leucotreta; assembly: GCA_025490895.1. Classification (NCBI taxonomy): domain Eukaryota; kingdom Metazoa; phylum Arthropoda; class Insecta; order Lepidoptera; family Tortricidae; genus Thaumatotibia; species Thaumatotibia leucotreta. The sequence goes on from JALPQI010004645.1 coordinate 14,842, forward strand.
CCAGTAGCTAAGGCATCGTATCGAATTTATTTAAATTAGACGTGAACCTGATGTAATCGGTGTTTCTATGCGATTTTGTTACGCGTTTTTTTTGTTCATTACCATCACCACTTTATTTACCGTTTTATAAAAGCAAACGAGACTATTATGCCAGAATCGCAGACAAACATGCGTCTGCTACAAGATAATCGAAAATGACTCCACTATTTATACGCAGTTCGTCAATAATTTGGGAATGGTAATGACTTGATTGTTGCGACTGAATAATGGCATAGAACTATCGAATATACCTACCAGATCCATACATAGACATTCTATACCTACTTCTAAAAGTTCTAAATGCTATGGACTTAGATAAGTACGAGATGATAACAAACATGTTAATTCATTTACCTATCGCAGATAAAAAACAAAGTGATGACATAAGTGTTTTCACATCTTGCAGTTAATTATGTATATCTCAGTGAATACGGTTTGTTATCACTTAGCACATTCGCCTTAAGAACACATAATACCGCCTTGTACCGTGGGCTCGTCTCAAGGCCGATTCGAACGTGATCTGACAGCTTTTTGTGTATGAAAAACCTCGCGAACCGCCTAATAGCTTCCTGCAATAATCATTATTAAACATATGTAACGTAAAGTTTATTTTTCTTTATACTCCATTGTACACAAAACTCATAAAGATGCCTCGGCTGATACTCGTGTCTATGAGACACGCCCTCCTATTACACGTAGACGTTTTTCTACCTAATTAATGGTTTTACTAGAAATGGATTGCACGTTTTCTTAATTTTGTTAGACAGTAAAACGTAATAGGTTATATTTTTTATTGAATTTATGTTCCTAGTAAAGTGGTAAATATCGGATGATTCAAAGGTACTTACTATCAATTAATTCAGATTCGATTGTTAAATCAATCAATATCGTTTAGCGTAGGCAGTAACAGAATACTTTGATGGCTGTATTTGTCGAACCGGCTTGTGATTTACATTTTCGCAGACAGGCATTGGGTATGCATCGGGTTACCGTGTGATTTGCGACTGCGTGCATTTTTAAAGTTGCCTATTGACATTGGAGACATCCTGTGGCGGTCATTAGCAGGCGAATAAAGCTGTTTTGCAGGTTCCTTTGTAAATTCATACAGGATCGCCTAATGCGTCTGAGTGGTGTATACAATACACACGGCATAAGGCGCAGCGGCAAGCGCGGAATGCAAATAGCCTTATTTTCAAATTGTAATTTCCTTCGTAAAGTTTTTAGAAAATATTATAGCAGCGTATCAAAAATTAAATTTCTTTTCAGATGGTCCGCTATTTTAAAGTGACTTGAATTAATATAATTTCCCGCGTTCGTAAAGAAGTTTAAGTACCTAATAAGAGTAAAAATAACGAATACTAGGTAATGTCCATAATAGTTAATAGTATTATTCAACGCGAACACAGAATAATACTAGTTTCTTATCGTTCTATAATACATATTACGTGAAAGGGTGATTCTTAAAAAAAGTTCAGCAAAAGAAAATAAAAAAGTTTTTTTTCTTTACTGTTTTTCGCAATGTACATCGAAAGTATATACCAAAAGCATATTTTTGATGAATGTGGACAAGCTTAATACCATTGGAAAAGGCAAAAAAAATTGCATGTAAACACGGTTGTGACAATGTATGACACGGACGTGACATATTTGCAATAAATGTTAAAATTGATGTGTTTAAATTCGTAATATCATAATTTATTATGATTAATCAATAAAATATACCAAAAACATATTCTTGATGAATCTGGATAAGCTTAATACCATTGGAAAAGGCAAAAAAACCATGTAAACACGGTTGTGACAATGTATGACACGGACGTGACTTTTTCTAATAAATATTAAAATAAAATTGATGTTATTAAATATTAAATTCGTAATATCATAATTTATTATGATTAAGCAATAAAATAAAGCAACGAAATGGTTTCATTAACAGTATTTATTTGTATTTTGCTTCAAAACAGTAAATAATTATTTAGATATTTCTTTTACAAGGGTCGTCTGAAAAGTTTCTGGTCTGACAATGGAGAATAACTTTTAAAAAAACCTCCTTGGTACTACAACCTTACTTTTTTCTGATGTTAAATGTCAAAATTGGCGCCATTTTATCGATAAGTTTTTTTTATAATTACTGATTTCCTGAAACAATAACTACAACATTTCTAATATGCCAGATACAAATTTTGGCTCGGTGGACAGAGAATTTTCAAGAACGAAGGGGTAATTGGGGCCTATTTTGAAGAGCAAGACGGCAACTACTACTTGGCCTTGTTAAAATCATGGGAGCATCGTAGGGACAATTGTATAGCCTTACAAGTTACAAGGAGCCTATGTTGAAAAGTAAATAAAAAATATAACACAAAACGGGTTGTTTCTATGTTATATGTCAGGCCAGAAACTTTTCAAATCCATGGGAAAATTGACAAAATAAAAATGCTCAATAAATAGTGTATATTAAATATTCTAAATCATCTATAATAACAGTTTAAATCCGTAGATTATCTAAATGAAACGAAAATGTCACGACCACGTGTTATATATGTCACAACCACGTACTCAATAAGTCCATGGCCGTGACGTTTTTTTCATATCGTGGTTGTGACAATTTGAGACGTGTTCGATATAACCTAAAACCTAGCCATGATCTCACAAATCTTAATTAATTATCAGGAACTACACTGTGTGAGGTACATGTTATGTTTCAAACAATAGTGTGACAATGTTACTTACGTTTAAAAGCCAAACACGGCGTTGACGTGTTAAGGTTGTCCCTTTTTATAAAAAAATACGGAGAAATTTTTCTTGAGACACACACAACGTTTAGTTATTTGCAAATATGACAACAACACAATGTTGCTGTTCTAAAAAAACATAAAAAGGGTTGCCAATATTAAAGACACTTTTTTACAGAGATCCGTATTTTTATAGTAACGTACACGGTCGTGACACAAAAACTACTCACACATTTTATTCTGATGTAAATCATAAATAGTAATGGTTATTAAGATTTCTATAGTGTTTTCTTATAAATCAAACATTAATCTTGCATAAATGCTGTAATATTTTGCGTGAGAATTTGACAATTCACCAGAAAAAAATATTATATGTTTGAATTCGGCAATCTCACACTACACGGTCCGTGACATTTTGGGGTTAGCAATTTTTTTTTATAGCTGGCTAATAACTTTATGGCAAAAATGATGCTCTGACATGATATTAGTGGTAATTTACTACGTGAATTAATATACACTTTATATATTTTCCCACAAAATATATTCGATTCTTACATATCACAGAAAAAAATGTAAGAATAAGAATCACCCGAAACGGGTTTTCATTCGATTAAAAAACTTGTTTTAAATATTGCCGCTTTTAACAATACACGTTATACCGCTTTCGTATTTGGACACAACGAATTATTGTTTTTTTTTTGCGTTCGTCATTTTACAATAAGGCGGTTGAAATGTCGAGTATTTTTTATCAAGCAATCATCTCTTTGCTTTGCAACAATATTGCTTCATGTATTTCTTGGCGATGCTGTAATTGTAATGTAGGAGTAAGGATTAATGAGTTTGTTTTATACAACTATTAACAATTTAACACGGACCATAATCAAGTGAAATCCTTGAGGTTATTTTTCGAGGCATCTTTATAGGTCAAGTCAAAGAATGAATAAGTTGGGACGTCACGTCGCCCACGGTTCAATCAAGACTTGTACTGTAAAATACCTAACCTACGACACCTACGCTACGGTGATTGTTACTAGTGACTTTATTTAGTACACTCGATTTTTTATTTCTTTGGCGGAGAAGGATATTAGTTATTAGAGGTCGCCTGATGGCTAATCAGCCGGCGGCGTAATCAGCGTAATTTATAAAAATAAAAAAAGGATTAAATTATGAAAATTGTAGACCGACCAGGGATGCAGTCGCTGGGAACAGTGGGAGTCTACTATTGTCCCAGTGAAAGAAATAATTAGTAATATTGGCCCTAATTTAACACGTTGACAGGTGCGACCATTCTAAAAATTACTGTTTCCCCTATTCTGCTGCCATAAGCTAAAAGGCGGCTTTTTGACATTTTGGCGAAATTTACTTTTTGTAATATTTATATTGTTCAGATTAAGCCGCATCGACATATCTGGCCTATTTTCTTCTATAAGGCTTAGTTCTCGAGATAAATTCGTTATAAAAGCCGTATACACATCAACTTTTGGCCACTTTTGACCAATTCAAATCTAAAAGGAAGTATATGCCGCTATACCTTTTTTATCCTTTGATAAGAATGTAGGTAATATTAGTATTCAGTGTCCAGCCTAAAATAACGTAAAAGACAACACAAAAAGACGTATAAACATCAATACGTTCTTTAAGGATAGCAACGGTACCAAAACATTGGATCTGATTCTACCCTAAAACATCGTATAACGTAGTTTTTTCGATAATATTTTTTTATCCAAAAAAAAACAATTATTTTAACATTTAATGTCGTATCGTATACGTAATTTTAGCTTAGCATCGCTTTACTTTTCCTTAACGGCACTATTCTATAAATACGAATAACTGTTCTAGACGTTATTTTTAGTAAGTTAGTTGCCTTTCGTTTAAGATTCACGATTGAGCGTTAGCGATTGGCATCTTGGCTACGCTACGCACCCTTGGCACCCAGAACTCGATATGATAAAAAGCGCAGGTTCTACGGAGAATTTCTATTAGGCACTGCGAACGAAGGTCAACTGGAGAGCTCCGCGTCTTATCACAGGCTGATAACGATAGCTTCTAAATTACGATGCTTTCGTGGGGTGCAGAAGACTGATGAGCTACAAGAAAACTGAGATGTAATTTTGCATAAAATCGCCCCTTAATATACCTGTTTTTTTTAATGCTGAAATGTAGTAGAGAGCCGTTTTTTTACCAGACTAATCATAAAGTGATAAAAATCGGAGCGTAGTCAATTTGGCGCTTGTAAATGTGTGTTAGTATAGCTCGTTGGAATGTATAATAGCACAGACCAATAATACCAACATTTAATAACTATTGTCAGGCTGTTAGAGTGACCGGCGTCAGCGGCATAGGAAAAATAACCGGCAATGTAGGTACCTACATGATTGACGCGGATTGATGCAAGTCTTATTTATTTTGTGTATCGAAGAAAAGTCCGCCCATGATAAGATATTTGAATTTACACTATATATCATCATATTGCACATATCATGATCTTATCTAAATCTCAAGATCCATGTCTTTTATCATTGTTTATTCCTTGAGTTTCTTTAAACGTCACGCATCATAATTAATGGTTTTTGATAAAATTATCTTGTGCATACACTTGTAAATATACGATAGCGATAAGTTATGTAACAGGCTTGTTTGTAAATATAACGCCTGTTTTTAAACTTTAGAAAGATGATAGCCGTATATTTTTACAAACAAAGAAATTTCTGGATTTAAGTTTGCCAAGAACTTTATCGGCACTTCAGGACCTAAGTACAGATGTATAAACTTTTAAATCGATATTCTAATGGGGGATATTGTCTGTGTGATGAGCACAAATAAGTTTTTTCTCGACAAAAGGACATCACCTTGTTGATTTTAGTTACGTATTTCAAACAAGTCTTGTGTATTTGGATACAACATAAGGCAACATTTTAGCTTTCATGCCTGGCTTTCACATGGTAGATGTAGGTACCTATGTGAATAATAAAGAAACCGCAGCAATTTGGCCAGTGGGGGCAGCTGCAATTTCGGGAACTGACGGGAAACGGAAACCAGCTGTGCACTCGGGCGTGGTTAATGCACCAAATTGCATTTTTACGGCTCCGCCAATTTCGGTGTCTGTTTCCATGGGACTGCCACTGTGGTCACTGTGGGACTTTGTTATAGTACAGGAGGCAAGCGAACAGACGGATCGCATGGAGTTAAACTATTACCGTCGACACCAACAGGGTCAGAAGTGCGTTCCCAGCCTTTCAGGATAAATTAAGGTATTTTCTATAACAACAAATAATAACTGTTTTGTGTTATTGCTAGTAGGCTAGGTCGCTACTACGCCAGCGCTCAATGAGAATAATTAAGTCGACGCAAAGGCCCATGAAACATTTCAGTACCCTTGGAAATTCTTCAATTTATTTCAGTACATAGAGGAAATGTCAACTACATTTTCTATTCAAACGTATTTCCATGGTTCCTCTTTGATTTGATATTTTAGCTTTTTTTACCTAATTTTAGGTTTGTCATTTTTGTCGTTGTCAAACAAAAAACGTCCTAGGCCATGAAGCAATCTGCGAGAGACGAGATAAGGATGACTAAAAAGTGTTGCACAATATTGTTATCATCGTATTACGGCGCTACACAAACTTGTAGCAACTTGATCGACTTATAGGTAGGTACCTTTCGATACGAGAAGTAGAAAAAAGTAAACAAATATGGCTGACTTTCCCTCTATTTCACGTCCTTGACACATATAAAAAAATATATCTGGGAACGTGATTAATTGATTTAATCACGTTCTCAGATATTTTTTTTTTACGATAATACCAATAAATATCAATAATTTTAACTAAAAATGTATGTAAACGGGTTTTAAGACTTTTAAGTTGCTGATTAAAGTGATTAACCAACAACGTAGTCTAAGTGCGTGACTATGAAATGATGCAAGTACCTATTTAGATTTTTTGCATTTTTTTCTGTTTTCTCCTGACGAACGGTAGGTAGGTATACCTAGGTAATACTCTTAATCTGGATTATGTTATAGGCAAAATTTTCAACCAATATTTTATTAATACATTTTTTATAGAAGCTACAATTTGACAGTTCTGAAATTAATATTATTATTATTAGTCCAATAACGTTCGAGAAACGCCGCCGAAATCAACAAACCTATCAACACACTAAAAATACCTAGGTACTGTAAATAAAAAAAACGAGTGACGAAGTAGCAGCATACCTACGAAAGAAACAAAAACATAAACAAACCTATCTACCTACATGTTTGTCTGTCGATGACAATAGCCCAGAAATCCTAGAATCAAACGCACAGGCTTGACAATAGCAAAAAAGCGGCAAAAATATAGGTATAGTGTGGCCAACCAGTTTTTCAGTAGGAAAAGGCGGAAAATTAAAAAAATGTAAGTGCGGTTGCTAAAAGTATGGTTGCTTAATAGGCCTTAGAATTAAATAAGCAAATTTTGCTCCTTTTTTTGTCAAGCTCCTTGGCACACCACAGTAAAGGTAGGTATAGGAGCGAAGGGTCGACCGTTCATAGGAAATAGGTAGGTACCTATATAGGAATATGTTTCAAAGCGGGTTTAAATATTATTCAGCTTTGTGTCGTTATCCTATTTTTTTTCGAATTAGGTTTTAGTTTAATTCTACGCCACTAAGAGTACCTAGAAAAAATTAAAACCTCAGACAAACTGACAAATTAACTCAAGTATTTTTTATTCTGTGCTTGTTTGCGACCAGTACGTCATGCATAGGAAAATGATTAACTATTCATAAAAAATAGGCAGGTATTGTAAAAACTTAACAAATTAAAAATAAATTAGGATCGATTTGGAATCCTTAAAACAAATCTGGGCAACCACCTTGTCAGTAGACTAAATAAATCGACAAGTTCCAAAAATATAGGCGGCAAGAGTTGGCCATAGAACATTTTAATTTACCGCCATTTCTTATTGACAAGTTGGTCAGAGTATAAACACAAAATTGAAACAAAACATTTATAAAATTGAACCAACCGTATTTGAATTTCAATAATAAAAAATAACACGTTTATGTTTAACACGGAAGAAATTTTGACATAATGGACCTTAGTAAATAAAGTTACTTACCTATTAGAATCTTATTAGAATGTGTCAACAAATAAATAGGTACGTTACTTACTTACCCAAGTAACAACAAACTCTTGTAACCGAACGATCGGGTACCCAGGCGACATGTTTACTTTACATCAATCGGCTTGTTTTGCCACCATGCCGGCAAAATGCCGGTAGGAAGAAAAATACGAGCTTACCAAAAATACCAAATACGTCTAGTAACATGTTATCTTATGTACATTTACTACTAGTTACCTGTGTAATACACGATACTCAACGTACAAAATAACTACCATGCATATTACTACAATATAGGTTATTGGAAAATTATGGTTGCTTACCTTATTCTGTCGGAAACGATTTCCACTTTAGAGTTTCTCTTGGCTTGAGTGAGCGCGTGCTGCGGCTGGTGCGTGGGGCTGGCGGAGGGCTCGGAAGGCGCCGAGGGCGGCGAGCAGGAGCCCGAGCTGGACAGGCTGAAGGCCCGCGCGCGTCCGTCGCCGGCCGCCGGCGTGCGTCCCGGCCGCGTGCGTCGTCGACGCTTCTTCTCATCATCAGTCCTCGTCGCCGACCCTGGAGGCGCCCAGTCCAAATCCTTCTTCAAGTGCCCTCGTCCGCAGCGGCACCCGCAAGCCTTAAATGTCAAATCGTAACCCTTCTTAGTCCATAAGTTCTGGTGCCGCTGTCTCTCTGACCAGGATCGGGCCCTCCCGCAGGACTTCAAGTAAGCCAGCACCCCGACTTCCCACTGCTCGAAGCAGGCTCTGTGCATATACCGGCCGGCAGTGCACGTGTCGTTGTTGCATAGCACGCGTACCGCGTCCTCGAAACGCACGGGATCTCTGGGACGTAAACATTCGCCGGGAACGCAGCACCCTCGGGTGTCGTTGTCTTCGAGCGCGCCGGCGGCGCCCTGCCGCCGCGGTGCCATGGCCGAACGAAATCGAACGTGCGGAGCGCGTCAAAGACACATGCTTGCCGGAGCGCGCGCGGCCGACTAATAGTCGCGAGTGAACGAAAGCGAAATTTCAAGAGCGCAGCGCGTCGCCGCGCCGCCGCGTTCTCTGCACAGGGCTGACCTTGCGGCGCGCGGGGCGCGGGGCGCGGGCGGGTGCAGCGGGGCGGGGCGTCGCTGCCGGGGTGGGGAAAGTGCTGCACATTTCACTTTCGCGCGAACACGGCGGGGTAGGCGAGGCGGCCGTTGCAACCACCAACGGAGATGCTGGGGTGGACGCTAACTTTACTTAACAACTACATACAAACAGTCTCAAAATCCAAGTACCTATATACAGACGGAGTAAATAGATAACAACATGCCTCATACAAATATTATAATGTATAGCTACTGTCAAATGATGCTTACTACCTAATACCTACTAAGTAAGTATGTAAGGTTTCAGGACATGGTGGACAGGAACAAATATCAAAAAAAAAAATGCCATCGAAATTATTTAGTCCATCCCTTTGAAAAGGTAGGTACTAAAATGCTTTCTTACAGAAAGCAAGGACGAAGTGCTCGAACCATTTAGGCATATCGGTACAGTCGAGTGCAAAATATGTATCGAAATATCCTTTTGTAATCAAAGTGCACCGGGACATATTTATACATGTACACCTTATTTTATCCTTGACTTTACCTACCTGTAACCAAATGATTAGCCACATTGTACTTATCTATACAAAATATAACCTATTCAATTTTAAATAAATAAAAATATATCGGTAATTATCGATAATTTATTAAGTTTTTAAACACAATATTTTATAATATTATACAATCATAATAAAAGGTTCTTAAAACAGCCTCCGTCTCATACTCGTCCCTAGAATCCACTGATGAACCAATCTAGACAAAAATTTAAGGTTTATTGTTTATTTATATGCATTCATGAACTTAGTATTAGTTACATGAACCCTGAGGAGTGTTGTAATTTACATTAATAGTTATTCCTATCAATAATTTTACATTTTAAAATTACTTACATTAGTACCGACTACTTCTTTGAATTCTACATATTACATTCCCAAATTAATGTAAATAGTCAAGACATAAGTATATAGGTAGTGCAGGTTGGTAAATATATCCGTGGCTTTATATTCATCCGGTCTAGTCCACCTGCCGATACGTATATGCCCGCGACTCGCCGTCTGCAGTGCCTGCAATGACTGCTAGTGACCGCTCATTACACAACATTAGCATTACCCATCGACCAAGTGTATCAACACCATCCACAATCTGTCATATCTTAAAAAGATCGTGAAAAATGAATTGATACTAGTCCTATAGATACGATACGATCCTGTTAAGAGTTTAATTATACATTGAAATAGTTACACTAGAGCATTTCTTTTTTTTTTTTGGCCACTAAATTTTAAAATCAACCAAAATTACAAAAATCAATTTTTATAAACTTTTTCAACGGGAATATGTAGTAAAAATTATGCATTTTCTAATTATATGCAAGTAACCAGGTTTTAAAAGGTTTTATCAGTACAAAATCAATAAATATTGTGACAAAGCAGAATACTGGTTCTTCCTGTGTTACCTTTCCTTTGTTTAAAAATCATAGAAATTTGCTTCTTCCTCATCTTAATTATATATTTTTATTAAAATGCAGAACATAATTGATATAAAAATGTAGAAATAATTAATTAAACTATACGGAAACCATTAAAAGTCTAATACCAACAGGTTTATTTTGTTACTCTCACCGGTAGGAACGGAATTTTTAAATTTTAATATAAAGTAAGCAAAGTTCAATAAGGTCTTAAAGATGGCAGTAAAAGTATTTTTTTATTTGTTTTAAAGGTACCAGATATGTTAAGTATTATTAAATATAACTTAAATCATACTAAAATAACTACACCGAAAATGTTGGGACAGTAACAAAGAATGCTGTTGGTAACAAAGGAGGAAATGTAAGGCCTCGTGTAGAATGTGCATTAGAATTACGTAGAAAATGTAGGTCTATAAAATTATATCCACATTTTACAGGGTCGATGAAATAAAGAATCGATTAGATTTATTTATGTAATAACTAATTAAACTCTAATTTTAATCGTTCCCTATATCGCCTCATCTTTTCGGCTGCTCTCATCTTAGGTTGTGCTGACATTTTCTCTCCCTGTATACAACAATGAAAACTAGCCTTTACAATAAATTCCTTTTATTGTTACTCAAAGTTCCTTTGATATGTTACCACGCGAAAGTAACGAAATAAGAAGTAACACAACACGTGGTCGTAGATTAAAAAATGATTTATAAAGCTTGTTTTAGCAACAATATTCAATTGTTTTGTTACATGATGTACATAACAATATACATTAAACGATACATTAATGAAAACGAAGTAAAAGTTTAAGCTTTCCTAGTAAATCCAGTAACAAGGAGGAAATCAGAACTGGTCACAACAATTAGGTAAGTGCGTTTTTTAGTAGATCTTGATGACAATTGACCGAATAAACATGGCCGCATATTGAATTGACGTATGTCGGTATTGCCAGTCGTAAAAAGTAACATTTTGGTAGTATTTATCTTTATTTCACTGCTAAAATAGGTAACAAAGTAAGAATTTTCTAAGTGGAACTTTTTGTGGGACACGATTAAAAAATATATTTCTACTACTTTTAACGGTTTTAGGTGTATAAAACCATTCTAAAAAGAATCTTACTGTGAAGATACAGAGATCACAATAAAAAAACGTTATATGTTGCTTAGACCATTATGAAAATATCTTTATTTGAAGTAGCAAAATTTAGACTGGGACATTGGTTTTTTTCATACATTTCAAAAATCGAATGTCTGGTTTTTAATTAAATTTAATATATGTTATGGCTTTTGTTACATTATTTTAACATATCCTGTGTAATTATTAAATTCACTATTAGGAAAAAATACTTAATACAGACGTTTCTTAACAAAAAGTATTAAAATAATATTTTCAAAGTCGTGGGACACGGCTAGATGCGGCAGTGGCCAAAAAAAAAAGAAATGCTCACTAAGTACTTATGTAGGGTTAGTTGTGGAACATTGACACAAACGGACACAATGAAACTTTGCGACATCTCGGAAACCTGACCTTAACGGCTAGCCCCGTCTATCAAACAAGGACGAGCTTAGGGACCCTCCACAACTCCCCAGGGTGCGAGCGACGATCGCAGAACGAGCACGTCGCTACATGCTTCAAAGCGAATTGAACCAGGAAAAGTAACAATTTTTATTTATATTTCGTAATTTTTTGTAAGAATACAGAGAATTGTTTGGTAGTATTTATATTTTTGTCGTATTGTATATATATTCAAGTTTATCTTAAGCTAAATACTTTTAAAATTAGTCCAAGTTTTGGCCTCGTTTTTTTATTTAGTTTAAAATAATACCCTGGTGTCTCACAATGAAACATTTTCATGTAATGTACAATGAAACAGGTCCATGTTTCGTTGTGTACTGTATAGTTTTACTGTACACCGAATGTGAAATTGCAAAAGGTTACTATTCTATGAGACTGTTTATTTAAACATGTTTCATGTTTAGCACCTCATTATCAACCTATTAAGGCCCACTTGTACAACCTAGGGTTAAACACTGACCAGTAAAATAGTCACTTTAGCTCCTACTGGTGAATACTTGGTTATTTGGCTAAACCCGGGTGGTACAAGAGAGTCTAAGTAGTACATTTGTAATATTTTTGGTTGACTAGTATAATTATATTATATATTAAATATTTTGTTAAATTATATGCGTAGTAATAGTGGTAATAAAACATATTTTTTTATCTTTTAAAACATTCTGATCCTACATATTGTATTAATATGGGATTTGAAAAATTTTCGGTTGCTTAATGCGCCAATGTCATAAAAATTCGTTAATAAATTAATCTTCCCAAGAATTTTACTAAGAACAATCACATAATATATAATAACCTGTTTTACTACTGATTATGTAACTCTGTTTCAATGTTGGTTACCCGTGATATTTTTAGTTTACAATGAAACAGCTCACGGTGTTTCACTGAACACTATTTATTAGTACACATTGAAACAATATACTTTTTTCAAAAACATTTTAAGAATATATACGCAATTTTCAGAACTAGAGACACTTTTTTACATACCATAAATAATTATGACTATTAGTCTATTTTATGGCAAAATATACGATTTTTAACTTTCAAATTGGCTAAGATAGGACAGTTTAAAAAGTTGAATGTTTCATTGATGGCAATAGTTTAAGTAATATGTTTAACAATAAAACATACGTTCACAATAAAACAACATGATATTTATGTTGTCACAAAGTGTATGATATCTATTGTGGAGATGCCCAGGACCCTCTCGCGTTCACCTGGGTTGCAGTCATACTACGAGGATACATAAAACATAACTTTTTTGCAATATGTCGCAGTTATCGACGACATTGTTAAGTTACTATGAAACTTGGGTTGTATACAATGAAACATTCTTTCGGTTTCTTATATCTTTCAGTGGTCTTATTAATCATTTAACAAAGTAGAATCCTACTAAACTAAAGCTACTCCAGCCTACCGTTATTATTAACTTTCCTTTATTTTGTATTCATTGCAAGCGTACTTATATATATGTTACATATAATACAGTTCCAATGTTGGTTAAGTCTGTTTCATAGTTCATTGGATTTATCACATCTGTTTCAATGTAAAAATTCAGGTGTTTCATTGAATACATGCACGAGGACACTATGAAACAAATCTCATTTTTTGTTTAAATTTGCATAACACATATACTATTGGAAATAATTAGAAACCAAGAATGCGATTCGATAGCCAACTAAATTGTTTATCTTCGAACACAATATCTCACTCGTAACTTCAAAAACACCAGAGATACAATGGTTTGAAATTTAGTTGTTTCATTGATCCACAACTTACCCTACATAAACACCAATATACTCGTAAGTAGTTGACTCAGTCCGTCCTTCGTACAGCTACAATCATATATTTCACATTATTGGCGATTGAACGTTTGTATATTATTATAATAAACAAAAAGTAAAATAATAATTGTAATTAAAAAAAAAAAAAATTGTGGTGTAATTTTTTAAATCAGTGAAGAACTGATGAGTACAACAAGACAAACTAAATCTGTAAGTTAAGAACACATAATACCCTATTTAGAAAATTTATTATAATGCATGCTGTGTTTGCCTATAAGTGATTGTTACACTAAGAAATGTTTAAGCTAAGCAAAATGTAACTATTGATATTAATAGTGTAAACAATTGTTGGTGAACCAAATAAATAAAATAAAAGTAAAAAATAAGAATAGAATACTAGGAATAACTAAATTAAGATATATTATACTAAATTAAGAAAATCCAAAATAATATACGTATCTATAGTCTTGTACAACTCTTATTTTTTCCACACCCACAGTTAGAACAGCTTCGGATGATAATTCACGATGTAAGTAGGTATAGTTAGAGATTTTTTTTTTATTTGACCGACTGTTATCTTACTTACGACCTTTTGTTTTGCGTTAACACTTACTAGACAATCAGCAGCCGAACACTTTTCTATTGTTGATGACGCAATACAAAAGGTCGTAAGTAAGATAAGAGTGGGTCTAATAATATTTCCCGAACTATACCTGTACATTTACACAAGTTCTACTACGACGCATATTTCATTCATACAATATCATTGAGTGCAGTAGGTAAAGCTCGCATTCACCTTCAACACGAATACTTTTTTAAATAGGTATTTATTATGTTGTTGTTCTTTTGTGATCATTATGCGCACCCCTCTTGTCGTATGCGTAATCATAGTTCTTTGTGTGTGAATCGGGTTTAGGCGATTCTTAGCGCACGTGTTCATGGGAATTCCGAGCACTTGAGGGGCGAGTACAGTCGGTGTTCATAAACTAAAAATAAATAAAATCAATATGAAACAGTAATAAGGGAGTTTGTTAATTGAGAAGCATAAGATCAGGGTAGAGGAATTGTACCTATATGCTGGCATATAGGTACAATTTTGTCCGAAAGACCGACTTACAAGATAGGATATACCTAATTTTATTACTACGTTCGTATTAGTAAGGGAGGTCTTCGTTTTATCGTTTTATCCTGCTCGCTGTCCCATAAAGACTTATATAATATTTAAACGAGTATATAAAGTGTGAGCCTATAAACATATAATTATTAGTAGGTAAGACACAATGCGGGTTGGAGACGGCCTTACCCAATAGAGGGTCTTTCTACGAAAATCCATTTTTCGCATGCCTATAAGTACTTTCAATGTCGCTTGCATATCTAGTGAAATTTAATTCCTAATTTTTGTTTTGACAGATTGGCTAATTGGGTATTTACTTAGACTTTTTAATTACTAAAATATCCTGTAGAATTCTAAACAGTCTAAAATACATAGGTACATTAACTTGTCGCGACTACTTAAATTATCTTATTTTATTACCCCCTAGCCCCCTACTACCATCTAGAATGTACTTACTTATTGAACGCATTTAAAATAACCTACGAGTATAAGTTTCCCATAATCGATTCTAGGTACTTTCGTGTTCTGTAATAATTTTAATTACTTAATTATTTTTCATTTTGTACTTCCCTGTCAATATCAGGTGCATCTGACTTTTCATCTTAACCTACTTAATATTATAAATTAAATATAAATAAAATGTAGGTACTTACATATGTATTTACATTCCCAGATCGGCATAAAGAATACGTTAATATAATTACATATAAAACTACATATAAGGATCATGACTTAATTAAAAGAAACTAATGGGAAAAGTGAAGTGCCATCAACATAGGTCACATATATGTTAGGTACATGTAGTGTCCTATCCAAACACCTTTTTTCCAAAAGGATTATTCTCTTGGCGTTTCAATCGCTTCATTCCCTTCCTCACATTATTCTGGACAAATGAGGCACAATAACTGATTTGATTTGATTTGACCCTGCTCTATCTCTGTAATATCCTGTACGATACAATCTTGATTGAAATATAGTGATTATATTGGCTCACTTAGAATACATTTAAGGAAGGTAATGAAACTGGTTCAAACGCCAAATTAACAACCAAAAACCGAATTCGAATACATATTTGGTTTGCGTTTCAGTTTCAGCCGAAATTAAACCTTTTATTTTTTACAGACTTATCCAAATTGGTAAATAGACTCCGAGAGCTCAAGGTTAGCGTGTTCCTGTGAACATTTAAGTAAATCCTGTGAAGTATTGGTTGTTTGATTCCTTACTATGCAACACATACGGCTCGCCTAACGAAAGCGGTGATCGACTGATCGTAGCCTACAGATCCCTGGACTGGAGTAGACTGAGGGGCCAAAGGAACGTATGTGGCATTGGTGAACTAGTTCTAAATTGTACCTATTCATTATAGGTAAGCAAATATTTGCTTCACTTCTGTACGTAATGAATATTATTTATAGGGGGCATTCTATACCGTAACTATGTACCTACCTACCTGTAAGCCGGAAATATCCCTTTATAATCGAAAATAAGCGGAGACGTTTAAGACAAGTGAAAACAATAATTAATATTAGATAATATTTTTTTCAGAATATATACCTACCACTCAAAAAATATAAAAATAATTTGTGTAATTAATGTTCGATTTCATTGTCGAACCTACACTTCCGCTACGCATCTGCTGCCTAATCAAAATATTTAAGTCTATTAGGTACTCGTTTCGAAAATAATATCAACCCGATATTTTTCTTTGTCTGACAGTACCTCTTTAATCGCTACACCAGAACAAAGCCAGAAACCGGTCCAAGGGCCTCAGGAAAGAGGGAACGTGTGTGTGACCCAGTTTCTTCAGTGGACCTTAAACCAGGTGACTGCAGTAGGGAAGCTTTATAACACGTGCAAACCAGCCGAATTATGTCTTCACCGATCTAAATCAAAAGGACTTAAGTATATCTGATATCATATGTGCAACCTGTCATTTTTAACGTGCACAACGGGCTATACCAATTTACTATGTGCGGATATGCTACTTCCAATACAAATTATCGTAACCTTATCCTTAAAGCCATAAAGATCAAAACGAAAAGGGTCCCGATTTTGTAAGAGTACCGATAAGTAAGTGGAGGAACTGCGTTTCAGTCAAATGAATATCAAAGCAATAATATCTTTTGTTAGTTTCTGAAGTCCGCACATCTGTGTGACCTATATGAATAGACATTGAAGTATGGAGTATAATGATGCGTTAAAAGTGTATATAATGAATTCGATCAGGTTATTTTGTGTGAAAAAATATAAGCCAGTAAACAAAGGCAATGTGTCATTACTTGTGGTATAAATTAATGTTGATACTATTATACCTACTTTAAATAAAGAATCAAATTAACATAAAAAGTTGTAACTCAACGTTTCGCATTCTACATTTCTACCTTTTACATGTAAGATGACTCAGCGAGCGATATGGTGGTACATGAATCGATAGTTTTTTTTAAAGCTGTTCAATTAACTACAATTAGCTGTCGAGAAAATGAACACATGTATGTAACTGGAACCCAACTAGCAAAATATAGTCATATAGAAGTTGAGACAACGTTTTGCATATAACTTGTAGTCCTATTTGGTTGGTCATATAAACGTAAGGTAAACGGTTATAAAAGGCGAAAGTGGCGCAAATTATAAGACTTATTGGTGAGATAAAGGTTAAATAAAGGTTTGCATGGCGACTTAAATCGTTTATTAAAGGTATTGTAACGATTAAGGAATGACCAAAACGTTGTATAAAGAGTACAACAAAAACCTTTACGCGACCTAAATATCAAATAAATGTTTTATAACTGACCATTTTGTTTTATAGAAGGTTTAGTGTAATCCTTACTCAATGCTTATTGGACTTTTAAGTAATCTAAACATTTTTAAGTTTTATTTATAAAACTGCTCCTGACATTTATTTTAGATACGCGCAAAACTTGGTGTGTGTGACAAAAAGTGTACGGAAAAATAATACAAGGTAATTTTATAAGTTTTGTAATGGAAATTATTGTTCTATATATTGAGCGTTTGCACATTTGGCGTGAGCTGAATTCGTATGGGAAGGTCACTTTACTGTTAAAGTTTATGATGATATACAGTTTTTTGCTGTCGCGCTCTTAATATATTCGAAATAATTATAATTTATAACAATATTTCTTCATATTTTATTATAGTTAAGGTTAGCCATTTTGGAACAAGTCATGGATTTATACTTATACGACTACAATATAACTTTATCTTAAGTAAAGGTTTTTATAACGACTACAAATTCTCCGCCATTACTAAGCCGCCATTACTAGTCCGCCACTTCGTTTGTGCCGTTTCCACGATGTAACGTCCATGGTTTTTTTCTTTGAAATAGTACTGTGATGCTCACGAAATGGCGACTGATGTTTTATAATATTAATTTCAAATCGACTTTAAATTGCATGATGTTTTATAACCGTAACTTAAAATCAATTTAAAAACATATAGTTCAATAAAAGGAATATAACGGGTTCGGCAACAACTAAAGGTTTTTCAAAGTTTTTGTTTGACGTTAATATAACCAACTGTCGAATAAAAGGTAGATAACAGTCCCGCTGATATCTTTTTGTCATATTGAAGTCACCCTCAATACCGCTATATAACTGTCGAGATAAGGTTTTAAGATATCACTTATACAACAATAAAATTATGTAGACGTTGTAAAAATGACCTTATTACGACGGTTCTGTTTTTTCAAAACCCTTTATAAGACGAAAACGTTTATACGACTTTGAACATCATTAAGTAAACGTTTTCTTTAAAACCTCTACATGATTGTTGTATAATTAAGTCGCAAAAACGTTTATTTACCATAGTAATTAGACCATTTGGTAGAACGACTAAACTATCAGATTTATAACGTTTATTTGACTAACAGGTTAACTAAAAACGACTATAAAACTCTTATATGGCTAAAGGTCGTATAACTCTTGATTTATATGACTTCTTTGCTAGTTGGGAAACTTTTTTATTCTTAGGTACTTAGAACGTATGAGTAGAGCTTAGATAAAGTTTAGTAAAAGCTTCTTACGTGTATTGGTAACTTGGACCCCTCCGCTGATGCGTATCGAAGCGCAAAGGCTTGAAGTCGAGACCAGAGTGCCGCCTGTTGTCAGGCAGCAGTAACTTGTGATACCGATACTTATTCTACGTTGTACGTTGCAGTTCAATCATGTTATGCAGTCACCTACTTACCTGCATATTAGTTTACAAATAGGATCTATGTAACATACCATGCGTGAATAATTAATTTAATAATTAGAATCATGCTAGTCTTTTTAAAGTTAGTTAGGTCTTAAGATTATAAAAAAATCTTTGAAATATTAAAATTGACTGGTATAAACATTGAAGTATATTCTATCTAGTTGTCGGACAAAGTTTACAACTATTTATAGGACGTGTAATTAATATAACTATTATTATATTCGGAACATTATATTCATTATGTTTAAATAGTATGTAAGGCACTGGTCTCACCGCGAGCTACTAAGCTATGGACTATCGGCTATAAACACGAAAAAAAGATACGCACATCCGTGTAAATAAGAGAGACACGGCGATACTCGCCCGGCGTTAATAGCTGATAGCTGGGCGAGTATCGCCGTGTATCTCTTATTCACACGGGAGTGCGTATCTTTTGTTCGTGTTTATAGTCGATAGTTCATAGCTTAGTCGTTTGCGGTGAGACCAGTGCCTAAATAATCTAGGTAGGTTATTACAAAATAATATCGATTTCAGCACTGACAACGAAACTCACTGTCAAATTAAAGTAGGAAAGATAAATATTGAATAGGTACGTCGGTAGGTACCTGTAGTATGTACATAGGCAGGTTTTTAAAAGGTCAGAAAAACGCATCTGAACACCCTTGAGACCTTTGAGTAGGCTGTCATCGGCTACTGCTTACGATAGTGGGCCGTGTGCTGTGCTTGGTTTATCAGTTTTATCACCGTTGGGTTAAACAAAAATAATAAGTGAATCATGCTATTACGAGTAATTAGGTATCCTATGAATATTTTTTGGACGACGCACATGATAAATCTAACTAACAAAATTGTTCAGTTAAAAATGTAAATTGCATAACTGTGGCATACCCGGGCATTGTAATTTTTTGGGTCACCCAATAATTAGCGTGAAGTTAAAAAACCTTAATTTCAGTCAGCTTTGTAATGACAATAAAGCACTAAATTTCGATAATGACTCGGTTTTGGTGTTAATTTTACAAATTATAAGATAAGACATATTATAAAATAAACACGCCGATCGAGTTTAAATTCCTAAAGATGTAAAGACTCAACTGTCGTTAAAAAGCTGACTGCAATTAAGGTTTTTTAATTTAACGCTAATTGGGTGTCCCTAAAAGTGAAAATGCCCACCTACAATCGCTTAGTGAACTAGGTTTTATGTTGATCACTGTTGCCGGTACGACAAAGCTGCCGTAATACACCTAACATAATTATACATATCAATAAACGAGTTCATATTATTATTGTACTGTACGAGTAGACCCTGTATGTAGGTGGAAAGAGGGCTTGTGAAACTTAACATACAAACGTAGGTACATTAAATACATAGAACCCCCATTTCCTTTACACTGAACGGATGCAATGTGTCGTACAAAAAACATTTTGGTCAAGTACGACATGACTCGCGCTTCAATTGATAGGGTTCTGTATGAGCTATGCAATATAAATAAAGAGAAAACTTGTTTGATGCCCCTTCAGAGGTAAACTATACTATTCTCCCGTCACTAGCTCGTAAAGCGCTCGTTTATCCTTTTAATTTTAATACGAGCGGGTAAAATCACATTTTAATCACTAGTGAGTAAAGTAATGATCGATCTTGTTCAGCGACTCCGATACGCGTACAAATAGTAAAATACACAACTTCCAGAGTGTTCTGTTATAATCTTGTAAAAAATAGTGAATCTAGTTAAGACAATTATTTAATGCCTAATATTTGCAACTCCAGGCAGGTGTCAAAATCGAGCAGTTAAGTTTACTGCCGTAAAATCTAGCATTAAGTAGATATGACATGTTGATTTCCGGACTATATTATTGACGATTATCATTAATCTGACGATGATTAAAATGTGAACAAATTACCTGATTTGAGCTTCCCACTATAATGATGAGAAAAGTTTTGCGTTACGCACGGATGCAAAGTTATTTTACTTCTCGTAATGTTAAAGCATTCGCTACTTGGGATTATATTTTAGAGAACTTATCAACTATAGAATCCTTTCGCTTGCTCGTGTTCAAATTTCATCCCTGCGTGTAAAATACAACTTTGCAACCTTGTATAACAAATAGTTATTTCAGGTTCGGAACAAAAGCTTCTTGTACCCTAAAAGTTTTTATTTGACCCACATCTAAGGCATAAATGTGGAGTTATAAATTACTTAATTATCACTTTTATAGGTCAGTGCATACAAGCAGGTGCATCCATGCACGCACCTGCTAACGGAGGGTTGTTCAAGGTCTGCAGAAATACCTTGTTTTTGCTGCGCAAGAGTGCTTTGTTTTGCATCGAGCTTACGTTATTTGAAATGAGGAAGCTATATTGTGAAGCTATTTGTGTAAGATTGCGCCGGAAATATTGATAAAGATATCTTTAATAAATCATGCACAACAGGAAGAACATAATAATATTATAGGTATATTAATATTTTACATTAAATACTTTACTAATCCCGTGGGAGAGGAACGGTGTCTGGTAGACGTATCCCACGATGCCAGCGGGTTTGGGAGATTTAGGTATAATATGTTAGGTTTTTTTAAGGTCCCGATTTTGTAAGAGTACCGATAAGTAAGTGGAGGAACTGCGTTTCAGTCAAATGAATATCAAAGCAATAATATCTTTTGTTAGTTTCTGAAGTCCGCACATCTGTGTGACCTATATGAATAGACATTGAAGTATGGAGTATAATGATGCGTTAAAAGTGTATATAATGAATTCGATCAGGTTATTTTGTGTTAGGTATAATATGTTAGGTTTTTTTAAGGTAGGTAATCTAAGTTTAGTTTTAAATATAATATGTATATTTTTTACTTTTATGCCTTTTAATCATGTTAACAATTGATTCTTCATATGAACAAAACAATCTAGGTAATAGGTGTAATGAAATATCACAAATTATTATGGGCTTATTCTATTCGTATTAATAAGAGGCTTTAAAACATGAGTGTGTCTTTAAAACGAGCGTAGCGAGTTTCATGCGAGTGTTTTAAGACCGAATTACGTATAGTTGCACACACTACTTTGTCTTAACACATATCATAAGTAGGTACTTGTGTTCTGAATTTTTACTAATTCTGCCTAACTACAAACAGAATGGCGGCAACTAAATACTCCTTTAAGTCGCTTGTTTTGTAAATCATAAATACTGTAAACAGTCAAAATGAAGTCCCTATTCTCATATCATATTACTCGAGATCGATTGTAATGGAAGTCGTACAGACTTGACATTTCATATCGATATTCTTAATATATGTGGTATATACTATAATACTGACTCACTTAAACTTTGACAGCTGTTTCAAATTCAAACTCATTTCTTTACAAAACTACTTTACAAACATGTTAACTTTTCACTAGTTTTAACAACCACTGACGAAAAAGTTCCCATAGTTAAACTGATTGCAATGCTGGTCAATAGTGGTAATTTCCTATGGTTTTTGAACGCATTTCAGAGCACTAATTATATGTGCGTAGATAAACTTGCGTTGTCTAACGATAAAATCTCTGTAAAGGTATAGTAGTAAGAAACCTAATTATTAAAAGTTGTAATTTTTAAAATAATTCAATGTTTATCAACAACACTTACTTACTATAGCATCACGACAATGGAACAATGTTTTCAGACCAAGAAGCTATGAAAACTTTTATTTATTTGACCTTCGCAAAAGATCACAGAGAAGCTTAAAGCATTGGTTAAACTTGATGTAACACGCTATCCCATGCAAAATTATTTGATCGATGCCCGCGCGGGCGCAGCGCAGCGCATTGTTCGAGACGAAAACACGCCGTGGTGCCTACAGGCATCCTGTGGAACCGGTGGACCTTGATCTCACAAAGGGACCCTCTCCGAATGCCGGCGGGCTAACCTTGAGTTATTTTTAAACCACGCTTGCATTCGAACCAGCCAAACAGCTCTTCCGAGTATTACATAATGCGAAATTATAGTGCGCCTTTTTGCTCCCCGTCCGTGAAAAGCGTGTGGCCCTGTCATTTTGGTTTTATGGCCATTGTTTTGGCTCGCACATATTTTATTCCTTCTCTGAATCGTAAAAGGAAGAGGCAATGAAGGGTTAGCCGTTTTTGTATAGTTTGAGTACGTTATTTATGATGCGGAATAATGACGGTTCGCGCGTTACGCGCCACAGCTGCGAAAATGTTCGAACTTCGGTTGCGTTGTTTTCATGTTTGGTCACTCGCAATTTGTCACATGACGCACCTCTCCATATAGGTAGGTACCTGAATCCCCATAGAAGCTATAGGTAGTTAGTTGGCTATAGGTAAACTGCACAGGATAAGCTCTGTTCCAGCCGAGCACACTATACCTTTGTTTGTTACGAGAACTCGACGCTATTATCACGCTAGCTCGCCTGCATCCCCTCTTTTGTCTCGAAACAGGTAGTTTAATAGATTAAATAAATTTACATCGGAATGGTTCTTAATGTTGTTATCGAGTACCTAATGGAATATGTAGAATTGGTCTGAGTTTTAATTTTATAGTATTTCTTAAAGCCTTGCAAACAAGCAAGCCTGTGGATATCTGCAACTAAATAAAATGGCGTTCATGATGTCAACCTATGAAAAACAAAAGGAATCGCGGCAAAAGGGACCAAAGTCCGAGGTTCCATGAGTTACCTATCGCTCTGCATCCCCCTTTTACCGTTCGTGGCCTTACTCACTAATAGGAACATAAGTAACATAACATAACCCTATGAGTAAACAAGTAGGTTGGTATGTAGATATTGCAATTTATGCTGCTTATGCTCTTTAACAAAGTAGATGTTAATTTCGGTAGATTTTTTAAATCTTTTCGATAAGACGTTCATATTTAAAAATAGTAATGCTTACTAGCTTCTTATACCTAAGCTAATATAATTGTATGGGTGCCTGGTTTTTTCTATGTCTTAGGAAGTAGCAAAACAAAAAAATATTAGCATAAGTAAAGTACCAAACACTAAAGGCTTTGTAGGTACTCGCATCCTCGTGCTTGATCCAATGAGCCTGATATACTTTGGTTGTGATGTCATTGTTTATCCAATCTAATATTTGCGACACAAAAGTCTCATACAAATAAATGATTAAAAGATGGTGTACCAGTGGATTTAGGGCGGAAATTCCACTTTGTTTTAGACGGACCGCTCATACATAGATGTGGGCACCTACTACCTACATTTAATTTAAACATTCGTGAGACATCACAAGCCATAATTGAGCTTTACCGTGGGACTAGGTCGATTTGTGTAAGATGTGCAAAGATATTTATTTATTTATGCGAGCGCGGCACGCAGGGACCGGAACCGGTATTTTACAAAAACCTCGAAATAACCCAATATTTTAAAATGTTTTATACTTTTTATGCCATCATCATCAGCCTATTATAGTCCACTGCTGGACGTAGGCCTCTCCTATTAACTATGCGTATATGCATTAGGAGGTAAATGCCCATAATCGCCACGCTGGGCAAACGGATTGGCGATCGCACTAATGTGTCTATTGTGATGACGCTGCTGCCCATTATCAATTTTTTATCAAATAATGGTCATTGACACTTCAATCCCTTAGTCGACTCTTACGACACCCGCAGGAGTTGGGGGTGGTGACAAATGTATTCTTACTGCCGTCACCACACGGCCAGCTTACTTACTATAAGTACTTTAATATTTAGCAGTAGGTTCTTTTTATGTACCTACTGCTAAATATTTTATGTAATTTACAATATCATATTTTTAAATTACTCCTTTAACTAACAATTTATACACAGAAGAACGAAAAAGAACGAAAAAAGAACCGTTCTTTTTGTTTGGAGATAATAACGGTTCCGATACCTGGCGGCACGTACTGATGCCGCTGCCGTGATTTTGGCTGCGCGGCGAGCATTAGTACGTTCCGCGCTCGCAAGTAGGCTCAGTGCTTGATAACGGAGACCTAGGCTCTCCGAAACATGTCGCGCGTAATGACTACACGTGAGTTTAACCGTTTAATTATACCTACTACATTATTTAATTATTGTTGCTTTACTTGCAGCTGCCGCGGACGGCATTAACAACATTACATTACGACAAGTAAAAGAGCAAAGACGTAAAATGTATGTTTAGTTAATTACTTCTTACAACTTTATAGTGCTCCCACATTGGCGTTACAAAGTGTTATATAACATCATTTTTCTCTTTTTGTCATTCTAGTGTTCTATACGGGCACGTGTTACATTTTGTTTTATAACAGAAATAACATCCAATGTCGGATCACCATTAAAAAGTTATTGGCCTATGTGCTCATAGTGTATGAAGTGTATGGACAACAACAAAATAATACATGTATGGACAATTGGACATACAGGGTGGAAAGCGTCGTCCCTTTCCACCCTCGAAAGCGTACATGGAAAATTGACTTTTCCATACTATTGAACTCTAACTAATCACTCACTTTGTATGAGGGGTTAATTTTTTTTTTTAATATTTCGATGTTGGTCCCATACTGAAAGTTCATCGTAATGGTTGGTAGACTCGGTCGGTAGCGGGAAGGAACGTCGTCCCTTTCCACCCTGTATGTTGTTGATAACATACATACCTATGTTGATAACAACATATGTATTTTAAATACCTTCAGGTTTAAGAAGATCTCTTTATTTGCATGGCCTTACTATGGCAAAGGTATACCAGCATTTGTACTAACATATATTCCACTCAATGAACGTGCTCATAACCTAAAGACCGAAGGGAATTGCCTGAAGGCTCTACTACATCCGATCACGCCACTAGCGCGAATACCTACTCCAAGCTAGGTGTTTATTCGTATACTTATATCTAATTTAAAAACGTTTGTCCACTTAGTAAGTAAGGAATGTTTACGTTATGAGTAATTAGAATGGAAAAACTTGTAATATTATGAAATAAAACCATGAAAATGGATAAACTCGCGTATATTAATCAACTTTAACTTCATACCGACGTTTCGAACACTTTACTGGGTGCCCGCAGACCACGAACCCTGTAAAGTGTTCGAAACGTCGGGATTTTTATAGTTTTATTTCATGTGTAATCCTCGCGGTAAGGCCAGCCTTACACCTGACACACCTGTAAGTTCTTGCGTAAGTTATAGGGACGGAGCTGTACTAAGGAGTGAGAGGTGAATATCACTATAACTCCGTTCTTACAACTTACGTAAGAACTCACATGTGTAATCCCGGCCTAACTGAAGAAAATACGTTGTAATATTATAATATAAATATAAATATTTTTGGACATCTTTACACAAATCGACTTAGTCCCACGGTAAGCTCAATTAAGGCTTGTGATGTGGGTACCAGGCGATGATATATATAATAGATATATACATACTCGTATAGATACTTAAATACATAGACAGCCATGACCAAGGAACAAATATTTGTGATAAATAAATACACAAATAATGCCCTCGCCGGGATTCGAACCCGGAACCTCCAGCTTCGTAGGCAGGGTCACTACCAACTAGGCTACGGAGGCTGACAAAATAATAATTTTATCTTATATGATGGCTCCGCAGTCCGCAAACTTAATTGAAAATTTAAATAAATGCATGATTCGGGTCATTATAAATGGTTCATTATTTTACAATATCAAAGATAGATCCCTGGTTTTGTAAATTTCCAGCAAAAACCTCTGGGCCACTAACCTTTTCGGACAAGGAATTTTAGATCCATTCCGAATTGCCAATTAAGCCAGCCTTATTCAACCGAAGCGAGTTATGCTATGAATCCCGACTGTTTCCATATCGTGTTGAATCGATAAATACACGAATGTTTTTCTACTGGGCACGTTTCTTGGAACGGTGGGCTTCTAAAGTTTCATCGCCCTCAGCTTACGCAACGACGAACACAATGTAGCAGACTGTTGACCTGACCTTAATCAGTTTCGTGGAAATTGTCAAGACAGTCTTATTTGTTATATCTCATTAATAAGCTTTGTAGTTCATGTAAACAAGTCGAAAGACATGCAGAAACGCAGATGATCCTATCGCCCGTAATATCCGGTCAATAATTTTCTTGTTTATCAATTTCAGCTTTTGTTTTAGCTTTTGTTGTCAAACTATCAAGTACATAGGTAATAAAAAGCAAAAATTACCGACATCTATCCTATATTGTTTAATTATGTAGGCACGAATGGTCCCTTAAATTGTTTTAAATCCAGTCTGACACCGCTATACATATTTACATTGGAAATAAAATAATTATGTAGATATATCTATCTAACTAAGTATACTCGCAATGGACCTACCTACTATAGGTTTGTGTAATTAAATACCTAATAATAAAATATATATACTAGTGTTTTGTTACACAGCTTTATTAAAAACGCACGACTAGTAGTACTTACCAAATATATTTACATAAATTATTCAACATAGGTATTTTACAAACTTATTTGTTAACACTATAAAAATTCCATAAATGTTCGGTAATAGCCGTTTATTTTTAAAACATACCTAACAATTTTTCAATTAAAACATAACAACAATTTTATTGTATATTGTTATATGCTTAACATATCGCCGTGTTGAGAATAAATCAACAAAAGTAATACGATACTATTATTAATATTATAAAACGGGATAGTTGAACGGAATCTTTGTCTCTTATTAATATGGATTCGCTTCTATGTTCTCACGCTGTATCGGCCACATGTTTTTCATTGCGTATTTTTTTTTCTTAATGAGATCTTACGTTACGACATCACATGTCTATAAATTAGAGCAATTTTTGAGTCAACTCGTGTTGGCAATAAAACAGGATTTGTTTACTTTTTCTTCATAATCATTAAAGTTTTATGTTACACTGACGGTGCTCTTATAATTATAAATTTAAAATAAATCAAGGATGTATAGAGGATGTAGAATATTAATTACCTATACAAATAGTAAATTGCGTCTGTTTTTCTATGGCTGCCAGTTTTATTCTGAAATTAAATCACAGACTTAATGTGATCGAAGGTGATAAGTAAATTCTGAATAACGAGTACTAAAGTACAAATTGCGCAAATGGGAATAGTTACAAAGCAATAACAATCTTTAATTAGTTTAATAGAAGCAGGAACAATAAAAGTTGCAATTTAAAATTACCCATATAAAAATACAAATAAACATTTCTACCAACTTTCCCTCCCTGCGAAATTGAAAAGCCCGGTACTAAATTCACGTTGACGCAATAAAAAGGGAAGTGATTAAAAAGGAATAACGTTTTTTTATTGAAATACTTTTGATGCACCGCTCATAATCACGGCTCGGAGAAAAAATATGACGTCGGTAAAGTTATAATGTGTAACATCGTAAAGTTCGCATTTGAATAGAAACGTTACATATCAAAAATTGTCGGTGATCCGTGTTTTACGAGGACGTCGTAAACGTGTACTTATCGCGGGGATGAAGGGCCCCTCCATCCTGTGCTTTTAAAACCTACGCGTAGGGGACGCGCAGAGCGCTTGGTGCATAGGTCCACTACCATCTCGTTATCATCAGAGTCATTGTCTGCTAATAATTATGCTTTCTACCAGAGTTGGGCTAAAAGTAATCTAATGATTAGGTACTTCTGTAAATTACATGTGTACGTGTACGTTGTAATCAAGATTACAAATTACACATACGGAGGTAATCGGATTACTTTTTGCTCAACTCCGCTTTTTACCCCTCTTGCTCGATGTGAACATTGGACCCCGCTGGGCCAGGGCCGGGCTGTTCGAAGTTTCAAACGTTGTCAAGATTATGCAAAGCATGAGATCAAACAAGGCTAACCAAAGTGTCGAATAGCTTATCTTGGACGCAGTGCGGTCTAGTGTGAGACATCCTGAAAAATCTCAAAAATGCTTTCTGTAAAGAGTCATAAATATTAAATGAACCATTCCCTCAAGTCACCCGATGCCTATTGACGTACATAATAAGGTTTGCTTATATTGAACTTAACTAAAGAAAATACAGGTGGAGTAACAATAAGATCCCCTGAGTGTTCCCTCTTTTCGCTGTTATAATAAGAAAAAAATCCCATTGCCTATTTCTTTGGTGAATTACTTTGAAACGAATAAATAAGTGAAGGATCAGAGGATTGAATTAGAAGAGTCGTAGTCGTCTAATAAAGAAATCTGTTCATTCATAAAAGTTGTAAGGGTGAACTAGGAGGAAGTGGCTTGGAAATATGACACAGATTACTAAGACGCAGAATGACTACATTTACCGCAAAACTGTCTGGTGATACTTAATGCTATCTCTTTTAGGTATACTTGGTAACAAGATATCATTATGCGATTGGTCTATCCTTTAATAAATAAATGAAATGAAATAAATATTATGGAACATCGATCCATTGGGCCCACCGTAAATACCTAAGTTAAATCGGTTAAATTAAGGCATGTATTGTGGGGAGATATTCAACGGCGATTTTATACATAATTACTAAACATAGTCTTTGTGGTAAACACGCAAATAAATGTCTTTTTAATGAGTATCTACTATATAGACGCGCAGCTCAAAGCTTTAAACATCTTCGCCCAGACATGAGGTTAGATTCATAAATCATAATGTATTATGTTACATGTGACTCCTAATAGAAGTAATAGAGTTATGAATGATTGATATACCTAAAAATTATACAACTGTGATTTTATGTTTTAATCTATTAACTTCTGTGATTTGTGGTAAAAAAAAATATGTCAGTAAGTATCGTGCTTTATGTCCTTTATGTAGGTTTCGATTCTTCAGATTGTCAGTCAGGGCACGAATAATTACGTAATTTTGCAAAGTGAAAGCTGTGGTTTTGCTGTATGTTGAGTGAATCATCTGTGGTTTACTTATCTGTGTCATCAACGACAACGAATAAAACGACGGTAGGTATTGGCGAGAAAAAGATCGGATTTCTATTTGATGTATTGTAGAATTATTTGATATTAAAGTATTTCCGATAGCTGTGGAACGCATGCCTTCACATTTTCAGTATGCTTTTATGTTTAAATATTTATACCTAATAATAAAATAAAATAAGAACACGTAAGATTATGTCGAAAATAAATAATTACTACCCTAGACTTTTGGAGATCTTGATGCCATGCATCAGTAGCCGTACCATGAGTCGGCAAGTTAGTGTTTACCCAATACGTAAAGCAACCTACCACGCTCATACTGTAGCCGCAACATGAGTTGGAAAGTAAAGGTGTATTCAGACCAAACGAGCATTCGCTGTTCTATCCACTGCTCTACGAAATCAACCAATCACGTTTTGTGTAACGATCGAATTTCGTAGAGTGGGAGGTTAGAATTGCGAATGTTCGCTTGGTCTGAATGCACCTTAAAGGGTACATTAGGGTGTTATGCCGCGGTCACGACATTGGTCTAAGGCGACCGGCTTAGCGGAAAACCATACGTGCGAGAGGGAGTACCCATATCGGCATCCCGTTCCAACTCCTGGATTCGCTCGCCGCTTGTTCACCTTAGACCATGTCGTGGCCGGGTCTTTACTCGATACGTAATGCATTCTATCGCGCTTGCTGTAACATACTGTAACGAGCGCGAAGTCGAGTAAAACCTAACGTTACCGTTATCGTACAATTTGCCCAATTTGTTTTTATTTTAGTTTACGCCCTGTTTCACAATCCCTGGATAAATATAAAAGTCAGATAAAATAATCACACCTTTTCTCGAAGCATATAAAAGAAGAAGACGGGTAACATTTATATGAGATTTTTTTTAATGGATGGCGAATCCGGGCCTTAAAGAGTCCTGCATTAGTATGAGAAATTACACCTAACCTTTTTTTAATTTGCTTATAAATTTTAAAAGTTAAGTCATTCAAGGAGCAAGGCATCAACTACTATTATTAAGTATCTATTCTCTGGCAGACAGACTTGTCAGGAGAAAATTATGCAATAATTAAAAATATGGCAGTGAGTATTAATCGGCTGCCCATAGAAATTTAAATTTGCCGATGTTTTTACTAACAAGTTGGTTTGCCAGACTAATACATAGGTTATTACACTGCAAGTACCTACGCACTAATAGTGAGAGTAAACTACGAACTTTTTCTAGATTGCTAGTTTCGTCTTCCTTAGATTTACGTAAAAGTGATGCTCTCTGTATTCTTTCTTGTATTTTAATGACTTTTTTAATTACCCATCGTACTGAACTGAAGCTAAGTACCTAAAACAAAAACTATAACCCTAAAATTCGTTCTCAGCCACGAAGTCTTAAAATTATGTATTTTATGTAAGTTTACGCTGTGAAGAACACCGCAAAAATAATATTTCACCATTTTCACCTTACCACTCACCCTCGTTTTACGTTTACGGTTTTTTCATTGCACCCACTTTATGAGTACCTATCGGTGATGGGTCTCGGTGACTTTAGGGAAAAACGGCGTATGCAACCATAATGCGAGTAAGCGATAAGGTAAGTATCAACTTTTTTCTCGCCCAAGAATCGATATGCCTAGATCCTGTATCAATAAACTAGTAATAAATACAGTTTGGATTTTATAATTAATCGCTGTCTGTTCATATTGTCAGCAAGTAAATCTTCTAAGAGAATTCATACGCTACTCGTTCATCTCCGTCGGTTGTCGTTACAAAGATGCCTGAAATTAACGTTTTTTAACTTTACGCTAATTGGGTGACCCAAAAAGTGAAAATGCCCTTAGTGGACCCTGTGCTCGAGCGGAGCGGGCAGCGAGGCACACCTACGGCGTGGCGTGTTAAGCAAACGCTAACGTGTGGAAGTATCCAAATTAGGTTTTTCGATATTTTTGCTGCCACCAGGTGGCGCTACGTAAGCGTGAGGTCCAAACAGCTGTCATATTCATACTATTCATAGGCGATGGACATAAAATATGAAAATTTTATCGTATTTTTGAAGTTTATTGATTAAATAATGGATTACCATTAGAAAAAATAGGCTTTAATACAGGGGCGCAAAGTCACTGGTACTTTTTCACAAAAAATTTGGTCATTTCATGGGAATTTACTTAGATCTGTTTTTATATTTATTTTAGGAAACAATATTCCTAAAGTGTTTGAAGAAGAAATTAACCAACAATTATAAAGAAAATAAAATTCTCTTATTTATTTTGACAGTACGTTGGCCTTTAAGGGCGGATCATTATTTTGTAGTAGTTTTTTAAAATTTTCCAAATTTGGATATTTTCATATTTTTTCTATTCAGAATCGCGAGCTCTTTCGATCCTCATTAGCAAAAAAAGTGTCCCAAGAATTCCATACATTTTTTTGTCTTCCACTGAGTTACGGTCGAAGAAAGTGTATGAAAAATAGTAGCTCAATGGAATTTGTTTTTGGTACACATTTTTATTTCTATCAGGATCGAAAGAGCTCGTGATTCTGAGTAGAAAAAATGTAAAAAAGTCCTGATTTGGAATATTTTAAAAACGACAACTAAATAAAAATCCGCCCTTAAGCCACAGTGCTGCCGTCTCACCGCCCCATAGTGGCGGAAAATGTATCGAAAACCCTCATTGCCCGCCATTCAAATCACTTGGACGCTGCACGCCCCGCCTGACTCGCCGCTGCGCTCGGCACTCAGACCTTACACTAAGGACCTGGCCCCAATTTCACCACATTGACAAGTCCTACAATTGTAAATTTATTGTTTCTCCAATCGGGGGCGTCTATAGGCTACAGCTACCGTTTACCATCTGAAGAGCCGTGCGTTTGTTTGCCACCAATATAGAATGTAGTGGGGGAACTTTAATAAATCAGCAGAAATTAATAACTTTTTTGTCAAGCGAAATTACAATTGTCACAAAAAGTATGACAATTGTAGCGAAATTCCGACATAAGCCGAACCACATGTCAAGATTGAATGAGAATTGTACTAAACCTTGCGACAATTGTCACGGGGTTTCGGAAAACAAAAAGTAGTTTATTAACGATTTAATAATGTTATCAGTAATAATTTTATGTTGGTGGCAAACAAGCACATGGACCGTCCGATAGTAAGCGGTAGCCGTAGCCTACGGAGGCCTGTGACGTCAGTAACAGTGATATTTTACAATTGTCACACTTGTAATTATGGTGAAATAGGCCACTGCACGAGCGTCCGTTCAGTTTGCTTACTTTCACTTAGACTCGCGGGTTTTGTAAACTACCCGCAATTCTGCTCTTGATTATTCATTTGGCGTCCCAATGAATAATGATGATCAAAAGTTACGGTACGTCCTGTGCGTATACAATAGTAGTACGGTCAAATCGTATATTAAACTCGCAAAACATGTAGTAAAGCTGCATTTTTGGTATGTTGTTTAGACACCATAGGGCACTATAAAACCAAATTTTGCAAGCAAGAAAAAGTTGTGCTAGTTACGTAGTACGTGAAAAACTGCGAAATTTACGGTCATTTTTCAGTTTCTGATTTTTATTAAAAAAACCTTACGTTTTTTGACATTATATGTTAGAAAGCGTTTAAAGATTAATATATTTCCAACAAGTTGAGCTAACATGTATTACCGTAGGTCTTATAGTTTTAGAGATTTGCGACTTCTTAAAAGTACTCTTTTTTGTAAACTAACGCTATTTTGAGTTTTCCTAACGATTTCGGCTTAATATCGCCTCACCTAATTATGCTACGAAAAACATGCAATAATGACTTTATAGCGCATTTAATATTCTTTCGTTAAAGGGTAAAATCATGTCAGCAAACTTTGTAATTGAAATTAAAAACGCGTAATTCAAAAGGCAGTAGGCCCGCTATCTAAGTTTTTCATACAAATCGCAAGTCGTGTTGCAAAGCTGCAATTTTAGTATATTATATAGGCCCTATAAGGACGTACAAAAATGTATATTACAAGAAATACAAAAAAACAATTTCGGCATAAGACGAAAAAAACTGAAAAATTATTGGACTTATTTTACTTTTTGAAAATTAATTAAGAAACTATTATCTTTTTGATACTAATTGCTTCAAAACTTAAAAAGAATATTAAATTTGAAAGGATTTGAGCTACCTTGCATTACCCTAAATTATATAGATTTAGAGATACGACATTTCAAAATGTGCCCTTCATTAAGTTAAGAAAATAAATGCATGTTTCGAAGCCTTGTATACCCCCAACTATAAGACTTACAGTAATTGTTATCGGCTCAATTTGTTCCAAATTTAATGTAGTTGTTATCTACAATTACTTTTTTTTTTTAGCGCGAACGTTTTGCCAATATTTAGTGAATAGCTTTAACGTAACCTAAAATTTGTTTAATTTTTGATAAAAGGGCACTTTATGAAATGTCGTATCTCAAAATATATATAACTTACGGTGATGCAACGTAGCTCAAACCCTTTCAAATTTAATGTTCTTTCTTAGTTTTATAGCAATTAGTATCAAAAAGATAATAGATTTTTAGTTAAACGTCAAAAACTAAAAAAAGTCCGATTTTTTTTCCGTTTTTTACGTCCTATGCCCAAACTATTATTTTGTTTTTCTTTTAATATGCATTTTCGTATATATCTATAAGGCCTTTATTACATACCAAAATTGCAGCTTTGCAACTCGACTTGCGAATTGTATGAAAAACTTAGATAGCGGGCCTCCTGCCTTATGAATTTTGCGTTTATACTTTCAACTACAAAGTTCACTGACCTAATTTTATCCTTAAAGTAAAGAAAATTAAGTGCGCTATAAGGTCACTATGGCATGTTTTTCGTAGCATAATTAGGTGAGGCGACATTAAGCCGAAAATGTTAGCAAAACACAAAATTTTATCTAGTTTACAAAAAGGAGTACTTTTAAAAGTCTCGAATCTCTGAAACTATAAGACCTACGGTAATGCATGTTAGCTCAACTTGTTGGAAATTTATTAGTCTTTAAACGTTTAATAACATATGACATCAAAAAACGTAAGGTTTTTAAATAAAAATCAGAAACTAAAAAATGGCCATAAATTTCGCAGTTTTTCACGTACTACCCAGCTAGCACAACTTTTTTTTGCTTGCAAAATGTGGTTTTATACTGCCCTGTGGTGTCTAAATAACATACCAAAAATTCAGCTATACTACTTGATTTGCGAGTTTAGGGTAAAATTATGTACGATTTGACCGTACTATAGCAGTTATAGCACAGAATGTATAAAGTGTTATAGTTATAGTTTGTGTTGTAATAGTTGTTAAAGTTGTCAGAGTGAGCGTAATGAGATAAATAAGTGTGAAGACTTATTGTATTACGTTTATTGCGGCGTCTGTGCCTAAGAATCTCGCGTGTTAGACAGCAATTAAAATGGCGTGATTGTCGAATGCCTCGCTGGACCGATGAGTCATCTGTCACGTGACGGGAGACCGTATGTAGTGATTTCCTGGAGATGTACTTACATCGCTACACCATGTCGCTAAGGTCATATAAATACTGAGAAGGGAATAGCTGCAAACAACTTTTTATTAGTGCCAGCCCGGGTCTTGATGAAAATATTTACGACGGATAGTTGGCCTATGTACGAGTAAAGTACATAAGCAAAATATGTAACGTGGTGTATTAATTGATAAATTACCGAGATCATGGAATTCCATATGTGGTTTTGTGACTTTTGTGTGATCCCTGTTTACAAGATAACAGGCAATAGGTATATACTTATGTGAAATGTTTAACTCTTTTTACTGTCATAATACGGCTAATAGTAGATAAACTTTATATTGCAAACAATTGACGTAAGGATCACTTTAATAGTCTTACTTTAGTAATACCACCCAAGCAATGCAATCACAAGCTCATGATTCTTCTACAGCCATCGTAGGTAATTACGTAATGTAATAAAAGTTACATGATGGCAATAACAGACGTTTGTTTTACAGGTAGGTAAGTATTTCCTGTAAAATAAAATAATAATAACATTAATAACCCAAGTAAGTGCCTGATTTGATCAGTAAATAGGTTTACGTTCTGTAACAAAGATATTTTCGTATCATATATTTAGCTTAAACTGTCACCACTCCATACCAATACGGTCTGCACCAAATTATGCTTACATACATGTGCGCCGAATCTGCATTCACGAGTAATTTTAACTCTTCTTATTTCTTTACACATCTGACTGCCATTGGAATTAAGGACCACAGTTTCCAATTGTAGAATTCTTCGGTTGAATGTATACGACATACGACTATTGAGTATTGAGGAACGAATTATGTGCCCATATTTATTCCTGAAAGTACTTCATTTAACCTTGCATTTGAACATGATTGCATGCAGTGTTATTTTTAAGGGATACCAATCGACTTCGTATTCTTGGGAAACCTGTGTCATAGTTGTGGTTAAACTGTGGTTTATGTACTTGGAAGAATAGAAGAATAGAGTAATCCACTCCGAATATGGTTTGTTTGAGCTATTGTGCAAAAATGGGACACGAGTTTTATTAATAGCATTGTGTAGGTACGTGCTAAGTAAGTTAAATATTTAAATAATGAGTAAGAACCTATGCATATCATACTTATTATATCTACCTAACATCAAGCATAAATAATGCTAAGTTTAGATACCTACTTATACAGGTGACTTCAAATTGGTGAAACACAATACGAGTAATAAAACATAAATCTGTTAATGGTTTTGAACAACTTTTAATATGGGAGCAAATATGAAAACTCAATAAAAAACCGACACTTCCATAGAAATGTGCTAAGATAAGTTGCCCAAAATGTATGGAAGCGTCGATTTTTTTCTTGAGTTTTCATATTTGGTCCCATAGTAAAAGTTATTCAAAACCATTAATACATTCATGTTTTATTCTTTTTTATCACTAATTTGAAGTCCCCAACTCCTCCTGCGCGTGTCGTAAGAGTCGACTAAGGGATTGAAGTGTCACTGATCATATTTTGATTAAAGATTGATGATGGGCAGGAGCGTCATCATAGTGGACACATTACTGCGATCGCCAATCCGCTTGCCCAGCGTGGCGATTATGGGCATTTACCACCTAATGCGTCTATACGCATAGTTAATAGGAGAGGTCTACGTCCAGCTGTGGACTATCATAGGCTGATGATGATGAACTGTGGACTGTCATAGGCTTATGTAATACTTAATCCGGTCCTTTATGTTTGTATTTATAATCACTTAATTATTATTAGTTGTAGGTACTTATATGTTGCTACTATTGTCTACTATAAATGTTTTCTCTCATCTACTAAAAGGTTAACTGGAAGAAATTCCTTATAGGGATAAGTTCGCCTTTCTACTTCCCCTATCATTTTGTAAATCTCATGTAATCTGTGTTTTGTACAATAAAGAGTTATACTACTACTACACTCGGCGTCAAAAAAATCGCACATCTCGGAAATTTTGTTTTGAACGAATATAGCTCATATATTATTTGTTTCACCCTAACAATATTATTATCATTTGAAAGCGCAATTAATGACCTTTAAAATGGAGTATTGTTTGTTATCGTAAAAATAATGATCTCCGGAAAATTTGCGTTTGAAATCAAAAGTTCCGTAGCACTCTTTTAACAGGTCACAAATTGCGGCCCCAAGGATGGGTATAAAAGAGGGGGTAATGGTCAGTTATGGGTCATTCAGTATCCAGGCGTCACTGAGGACACACCTAAACAGCTACAGCAAGAAAAAACCTTCGGAAAATGGACACCACACCGGAAGAAGCAGCTCAAGTGATTGCACTTCTCCAATCTGGACTACGACAGGCAGAAGTTGCTCGGCATCTGAACATCAGTCGTTTTCGAGTGCGACGAGTGTTACAGCGCTTCGAGGAGACTGGCGGCTACATCAGGAGGCGTGGTTCCGGGAGACGAACGCTGTACTTCCCGTCAAGACGACCGGTACATCGTGACGACCTCTTTGTGAAATCGATTTTCCAATGCTGTTGAGCTCCAGCAACAGCTTCGAGCAGCTCGCAGAACGTTGGTGAGCGTCTCGACGATTAGAAGACGACTACGAGAGAGGAATTTGATGCCCCACCGAGCCGCTACGGGCCCCCAACTGACTGCACAGCACCGGACTGCCAGAAGAGGATTTCGCGCTTCACACGAGAATTGGACGTTCGCCCAATGGAGCAAGGTCCTCTTTTCTGACGAGACGAGGGTGTGCCTTTACACCAACGATAGGCGCAGGAGGGCATACAGAAGACCTGGAGAGCGGTACACAGAAGCCTGCACCGTAGAAACCGTCGGCTACGGAGGTGGATCCTGCATGTTCTGGGGCGGCATTTCTGTCGACGGGAAGACCGAACTTCTCTGCGTTTCCCGGACTGGTGGTGGCCGTGGCCAGGGATCCCTGACTGCTCAGCGTTACGTAGCGGAGATCCTGGATCAACATGTGGTCCCTTATGCTGATGTTGTTGGACGTGGCTTCCAGTTCATGCACGACAACGCCCGCAGCCATACAGCGCAAATTGTCAAGGACTACCTGCATGCTGCTGGTATCACCGTTATGGAGTGGCCAGCAAGGAGTCCTGACTTGAATCCCATCGAACACCTTTGGGATCAGCTGAAAAGGCGGGTACGGTCGCGTGATCCTGCTCCTGTCACTCTCGATGAGCTTCATGATGCCGTCATCGAGGAGTGGAACAACATCCCTCAAGAGAGCATCGTCACAATCATCAGGTCCATGAGTGACCGCTTGGCAGATCTTCGGAGGGCCAGAGGAGGCAACACTAGGTTTTAAGTTTAGTTTTAAGCTTTATTTTTTGTTATTGTTATGCTGTAAAATTTTGTAATTTTTGTGTAAATAAACGATTTTCCTTTTTCCTGGCAAATTTTCTTTTTTTTGGTACTGAGGTTGATTGTAAATTTTAATTTTCTGATGGAGGGTTTTATTACCTTTAAAATGAGACCCCACAGTCATACCTTGTCATACACAATATAGGGTTTATGATCCCTCGAAAGGAGAATTTAAAAAGGTGCGATTTTTTTGACGCCGAGTGTACTACTCTTAATTCAGACAAGAGGATATGAGTACAAGCACTTACAACCTAAATAATCGTGAAACAACTAGGTACACGGATCATGAATAATTACAAGCTAAGAAGAGCAGATAAACAATAACACTAGTTAGGTATGTAGGTTAGCGATAACTTGAAAATGGAAGAGATTTATTCAAACGGACAAATGTCAAGAGTCGTCCCAAAATTCACTACAAAATAACGAAAATACATCCATAACTACACGAATACTGGCATGCGGGAAATTATATGAAACACTTGAATGTCGAGCACGTCATTCATAAGAGCTTATAACTGACAAGTGCGAACACAGCCACCTCCATACACTGCATGCTCGTTAATTGTGTCAACAGAGCACACTCGCAGGCCCTAAGTGCCTTGGCATTTGTAAAATAAAAAAGATATTACGATTCTTTTGCGCTCACAACGAGAACGCAGTGTTGCCAGCTGTGTTATTCACTAAGGAAACCGCGTTGCTATCAGCGCTGTGTCAGCGCTGCGGCAGCGTCGAGCCTAAAAATGGCATTCACTAATGTACTTTAAACGACACTAGCGCTCGGCGACGAATGCGGCGTAAGCGGGAACTACACTGTGTCGAGAGTTTCCATCTACAGTTCGACGATGAGGTGTTCTACGTAAAGTGAATACCGTTTTTTGCAGCGCTGCGCTCGACGTCGAAGTTAAGGCTGTCTAGTCGTCGAGCTTGTTGATGAACGCAGCGTCGAAAGTGTGAATAAGAGAATAGCATAGCAGATGCTCCGTATTCCGCATTTTTCTCCGCATTTTCCTCCGCTTTATGGTAGCGCGGATCCATATTTTTAAAATCATGCAATTTTGACCCTCAATACCATGTCAATTCGAATTATTGAGCACAGTAATATTTACTACCGTTTATACGGTGTTCAATAATTCGAGTTTAGGTACATGGTAAATATCCCGTTTTAAGTCATATACTTACTACTTAATACCTAATGATGTGGATAGTTTGAAGGGTCGTGGCTCAATGTGAAAGTATTCAAAATAACATATCCTGGTTTATAATTTATAAGTGACATTAGAACAAGGCGACGAGGAAGTTTTATTATGAACATTGCTTCTTTTAATTTAAAATATTTAAAGTAAATTCCGCTTTTTCCTTAAAATTCCGCATTTTTCTAAGTGTGGCTTCCGCTTTCTGCATTTCAGTATCTGGCAACACGAGACCTCTAAGTATTAAGTATCGCACATACATAAACATGCATATTTCAGGAGTGTTCTCAAGATTTCGGCCTTCGTCCCGATTTGAAACAGTTTTGCAAATTCAATTGGCGTTGAAAATTGAACACTGTTTACAGTTTTTAACCAAAAAGAGTTGCATTATCTATATTATACCTACTCGAGTCCTTATAAACACTGACCGATGGAACCATTTGGACCAATACTGTAACTACATTATTCATTAAGTATGCGCTTACGGCACATTATTGTATACGGATGTCATTAGACCTATTTAAGTTAGCTTGGTATTTAATACAAACTTCCCTATTTACTTTCGTACCACTTGAATGGTTCTATAATCTATGCTTGTGTGAAATGTTTGTGTTTATTTATTAGTCCACCTAATCATGAGTAAAAGGTGAACCGATAAAAAAAAATGTAAATTTCGTGTAACGTTATGGTAGTTGCTGCAGCGTACAGTGCTTATGATGTGAGTCAAAATTCTTTTCGTTGTCTTATTTTGTGTCCCTAAAAAACGTGACACAGTTGTAATTTTTGTATGAGATGATGTTTTGTTTCAAATTTTTGATGTATGGATTAAAATCTAGCGTGGAAAAGAAATACAAGTGCATCGGATTTTTATAATACATATACTGAGTTGAGACAGCAACTAGAAGCGTGACAGAGTGGTATGAAACAAGACAACGAAAATAATTTTGACCCTTATAATGATACTCCCTTAGTCATATGGATGAGATTGGCATGCGTATGGATTGATTATAAAATAATGCAAGTTTGCAGGTTTGTTTATATTTTTTCACTTTCAACTGACGAATGATATAGGTACTATCATAATATACGTATCCGAAACATTTGAACCGGCAGCATAATTATGGCAAGAATTGTTATCAATGCTTATTTTTAAATATTACTTAGAAATAAGTACCTACCTATACAATTGTTAATGTGAAAAAACGTTATCATTTCTAATGCTCATAAAGTGCACCTTTAAGTCGTTCGTAGACGACATTTTATGCTTTTTTTAAACGGATCTCAACAATCAAACATTTTAAACATGATGCACAATTTGACTGAGCAACAAAATTGTGTACATGACATAACTTGTTATATTCTTTTATATTTGTTACAATTTATTAAAATTCGGTATTTTCTGTCGTTAAAATTAGCAAATCGCATTAAATAAGAGTCCATTATCGTTCAAAAATGCTCCGAAATGTTTGACTTGGCAGAAAATCAACCGTCTGAAACTCTAATCGTGATCACAGATTAAAAACTAAAAAAAAAAATGTTGGCGGGATATTATGTATTGTTGTTCTTTCGCTTTATAACAATTTTGGTGTAAATTGCAGTAAAAAATTGTTCTCATTTTTTTCGCACTCGAAGTGAAAAGCAGAGTGTAGACAAGGGCATAAATGCGAATTTTTACCCTTTTCAACTATTTTGGTTATTTATGCTTGATCAGTGGATAAAGGTAAAACGAAATGGTCGTCTAACTGAAAGTGGTTCATAGTAGGTATTCATATTCATACTGCTTTCAACATTTCACCAAGTACTTCGCTTTGACTTAGTTTAGTCACACAAATTTTAATGTTGAATGTCTCGCTTGTCGCGGGTAACATTAAATGAGTTTTTTTAAATATAGTGCCTTATGTCACCGGGTCGTTCTAAATTAATACAGATTGTAAATCTTGTCGCGCTTTAGACGACGCGCAATCGGTATCTTCTTGTAAACAGTACACAGAATATCATGGCAGTGATACGTACAGTCAACTGATTTATTCGCCTTACACTTCTGCATTTCAATTGTATAGAGATGTGTAACACGTGTAATTTGGTTGACTGTTCCATCACGATTCCGAAAATTATTTATGTGGGTACCTATCACAGAAACATTAATTATTACATAATTATATCCTTTTTAGCTACTACGGAACCCGTAGTAGCTAGGAACCCTTATAGTTTCGCCATATCCGTCGGTTCGTCTGTCGTCTGTCCGTCTGTCTGTCTGTCCGCAGCATAGCTGAGCAGCCGTTAGTAATGCTATGCCGCTAGTAATCTGCAATTTAGTACGGGTATACATATTAATCATGCCGACAAAGTAGTAGAATAAAAACTAGAAAAAAAATCGGGTTCCTCCCCAACTGGTGAAGCGGGGATGATTTTTTTTATTTGCTGTAATCTTATAGGATAGTGGTATCATTGTCAATAGGTCTCTTAAAAATAATAGGGTCTTAAAAGAAAGTGTTTTTCTAACGTCAATATTTTCAGTGATAACAACTTCAGAATAAAAAAAATGGTGTCCCTCTATCTTTGATCCGTGGGTCCAAAAAATATGGAAAAAAATCATGAATAGCGGGTTTATAGAATACTTTGAAAT
Organism: Thaumatotibia leucotreta; assembly: GCA_025490895.1. Taxonomy (NCBI): domain Eukaryota; kingdom Metazoa; phylum Arthropoda; class Insecta; order Lepidoptera; family Tortricidae; genus Thaumatotibia; species Thaumatotibia leucotreta. The sequence continues at coordinate 57,460 of JALPQI010004645.1, forward strand.
AAAATTATTTCTAATATTATACGCAGCTATAACTGTTTATACGCAGTTTTAATGTTGTTAAACATGAACCCGGGAAATTAAAGAAGCAAAGCAAGCAAAGTTGCTACTAAAAATAGAGAAGCGCCCATTTAAATTTACACTTGTTTATTTAATTTATCATTCGCTGTCGTATTTTTAATTTGCCACAATTGAGTACTTGGTAGACGGTCTAAAAATAGTGAGTTTATTACGTAGTCATGATAATTAATTTATTGTGTTCCATTAACATTATTTGTTGACAATGTTTTATTTTGTCTCCACGAAATAGTGAAACCCCATTAAAACGGTTATGTAGGGACCAAAAAAAAAAACACGTTTTAAATAGGAAAGCGTATGCGGGAAGAAGAAATTATTTAAGTGTAATAATTGAAATAAATAAAAAAAATGTGCCTACGAGAATTCCATCTGTGAGCAATGACATGGAATCGAGAGCTTTACCGACTAATAATAATAAATAACCTTTCTTCCTACACAGAATAAGTGAAAAATGATGTACCTAGTAAATAAAAAATATGCTCTACCACTTTTCGATTCGATTCAGTGGTAAAAAAGTCGTAAAGTGGTAGATCACATATTATTATTTTGTTTACTGTACGTTAATGTAAGTTTGGTTACCGATAGCGGAAACATTTTAGCGATTTTTTTGGCAACGTTGTATGGAAAATGGACCAAAAACCATTAGAGCTGAAAGTTGTATAATTAAGTAGGTATTTACATTTATTACATTATATAAGCACTATGTTTCATTCCATTGCAAATGTGAGATATTTGTATTTTAGTCAGAGTAAATACAATGATGATTGGTGTCTGGACGACGGTGATTTACTTAGAGAGTACCCGCAGTACACCTTACTTATATAAAATTATCCAATGGAATTCAACTTTGCACCTATAGAATGAAATAAAGTACAGAAGCAGATTTTAAATGACACTACTCCCAACCCTATTGGATGTTGGTCCTAAGTTGCAAAAGTGTAGTTTACTTACTCACATAATCTGTAGACTGCGTCCTCGACGGGGCATATTCCTGCGCATGACACCGCTCTAGGGCACATCTTTGTTAAGGACGTCACATCTTGCAATTACGCTCAAAATATAAATCCCGCACCCCGTCGCCATCCATTAACATTGGACTTGTTAAGTCATTGTCAACGGACTAAAATAAAGTTTGTTTAATGATGTACTTAATTACCATTTAAATTGAAAGTTTGAATTTGTACGCAGGTGGAGGCGACACATGTTTTTAAGGTTCTGTAGACAAATTGACAAAAATGGTTCGCTTCATTCGATTCGGAAGTTTTATTCCTTCTGTCTGTGCGTATGTCATCAGCGGTTTTACTCAATATCAATAAAGCACACCTCCCATTATGTTCTTGAAATTAAAATATAAATCGGCCCGAAACGTAATGCAAGAGACCACACTCGAGTTAAACATTCGTCGACAGGTAATTTCAAAAGCGGATATAGAGTTATGTCATAACACTCATAACTGTCATAACAGTGTTTACTGGTAGGTACCTACATTGCTGTTCAGTCAATTTTCAAAAAATAAATGTGGGATTATGAATAACAATACCTACTCTAAAAAACAATTAATTATTGTAGGTACTAAGTATTAGGTATATACATTGTACATACTGTATTTCTTGAATCGGATATTGGTCCCATAGCAAACGTTCATCTATATGACCTCAGAATAAACCCTCTAACATTGTGATTTTATTCACAATTACAATAAGACTTATAGTAATTGTAGCAGACGACGGGTCACTTGACTACACATGAGATACAACGTTTACTCCATTAGAGTAAACCAATATGGTCACCATTGTGTTACCTGCTTTATTTACTGTCTCATGGTTAAATATGACGCCGTAAATTAATGAAGTATGTAGGTACCTATAGTATTTTAAGTGCATGCTTTTTTAAGTTCATTGTAATTTATTTTAACGATGGCGACTCTTGTTTGTCTCTCACGAAAGGATATTTATCATCAAACTCAATAAACAAACAGACGCAGTCGTGAATCCATTTCGTCATTCAACACATCGTCGACATTCGAACGAATCGAGCTCTGACGCAACAGCTCCTGGCGGACAAAGAAACGACCGAAAAATAATATTTTCTCAGTTTGGGATTACACGACACGCCTGTCATGATCCGAGATTTACACCGTATCTGTCAGCCTGGAGACAAAGGGGCCTTGTGCCAGCGCTGATGTCATACACCAGGAGTGAACTGCTTCTCTAATTAATAGACCGACTTTTATGACCCTCCGTGGTAATTTCTGGGATCAGTTTTCAAAGAAAAATAAGAAATACGACAGCAAACTTTATGGCCCGTTCTTTATGTGAAACCGAAGTATAAATTACGGCAAGCTTTAACTTTTGTTAGCGTCAAAATAAACTCTAGGCAAAAATTTAGTTCAAAGGCACTCAAAGAGAATTAGACCGCTGTTCTATAGCTTCGTTGTTTTTTCTGTTGCCGTGATGTCAGAGTTCAAATTAGGCATCCACTGTTTTTGTAAATGAAATGAAGTAGGTTCTTTTTAAATTTTCACGCTTGTTGGAATTCTACTTGTTCCTACAGAACATTTAGCTAAATAACGTTGGACATTTGTAAAGTTTAGGTTATATACATAGTAATATGTCATCGTACTAGACAACCGGTCGCGGGTTCAGTATCTCTGAGATCTACAAGTCAAGATCGTGCTCGAAAATCCTATGTCACAGCTTTGCCTCATATCTGATGGCGCTGACAAAATCGTGGCTAACGGATTACGTGTTACAGCGACTAGCTATTTTATTCACTAAATTGAAAATATGATTTTAATCTCAAAGGTGTTTTGCTTTGGTATATACACATTAAGAGATTATCGGAATTTCGGTAAGCGTTGTACTTTCAGTTCATAGAAATAGTAAAGTTTGTATATGATTACATTTTAAATTATAATCTAAGCAATGACCCTGGTTGTGCACAGAACTTACTAGTGTTAATAGAATTAGCTAATATTTTAATCAAATATTCTCTAAAAGGAATCTTCAGTATACCTTATAAATATGGTACCTATTTAATTAGTTTTTCCCCTCACGAGCTAGTGAAGACACGAGAAAGCGCTCGTTTATCCTTTAATACGAACGTGTAAAAACGCATATTATTCACTTGTGTGGCAAAGTAGTGACCTTGGAGCGTAGCGCGAAGTAGCAGATAACAAAACGTAAAACGCTCATGGAAATCGTTCCATATTAATGATAATTGAATAATTTGTTTGAGAATTTAGTGTAAAATACAAACCTTTATATAATATGATGATTTTAACATATAAATCCTAAAATTCCATAAGTAACACTTGTTTTAGTGAATGATGATAAGATGACTAGATGCAATCACAAAACGCAGAAAATGTCAACGTTATAATTTTGTAAAAACAATGAATGAGAATGATTTAATAATGCATTGGCGTTGGTGCGCAAGTACAGGAATGTGTTAAAATCGTGCAGCGTTTACTTTTTCGTGCTAAGTTTACTGCGACAAAATCTTGCATTAAATACATGATGCATTTCAAAAATTATTGTCACTAACCTGATGATGATTGTAATGTGAACAAATAATTACCTTTTTTGAGTTTCCTCGCTATAGTGAGGGGAAAAGTTTTGTGTTACACACGGGTGCAAATGTATTTTACTTCTCGTATGTTAAAACACTCGCTGCGTTCAGGATTCTATTTTAGAACCAACTATAGAATCCTTTCGCTTGCTCGTGTTTCAATTTCATACTCTCGGGTAAAATACAACTTTGCACCCTTGTATAACAAATAACTATCATATTATCGATATACCTATTCCATAGTTTTAAGTGTTTTCACAATATATAAATATTGTTATTATTTAGAAGTTAAGATGTAGGTATTTTGGGTTAAAAACCAGTTTGACAAAAAATAAAGAGGCTACAGTATAATAGGTATACTTATATAGGTATCAATGTAAATAATTGTATTAGGTAGATTAGCTTCGACTTTTCTAAACTATACAGAGAAAGTGAAAAGTTTCAGTCCGTTGCATTACGGCTATAGTACTTGCAATCTTATTCAGAATTAACGTGGCATTATAAAGTCTAGAAGTTTTCAATGTCGTCGTTATGAATGAAAACTAAAAATTTTCTTATACAATTAACGCTGTACAACTAAAAAAACTATAGTATAATTATAGGGACTATAGAGAATAGGGGAACAGGGAGGATGAAAAATAGTGGTGGTCCGCCCAATCCAATACTCGTATTCAGTACCTATGGTACTCTGATTTGGAACATATGGAATAAAATACTATCTTCGCGAAAAAAATACACGTTAAGTCCCTTATTAGAACGGTAATCTGAGTTTAGTATTACCTACACAATATTATTTTCTGTACGTCTTTCTAGTTTTCGTAATACTTGCGCTACATCACCAGTACCTAAAGTTGGGCAAACATCATGTCATTAGATTTATGACGACAAAAATAAATGTACGACCGTTGAAAACTGGAAAATTCGATTACCCTATATAGATCGAGATTATAAAGTTATTATTTGTCATTTCAAAATGTCTGTCCCAACACAATCATCATCATCATCATATCAGCCGAAAGACGTCCACTGCTGAACATAGGCCTCCCCCAAAGATTGCCACAATGACCGGTCCTGCGCCACCCGCATCCAGCGGACTCCTGCGACCTTCACCAGGTCATCGGTCCACCTTGTGGGGGGCCTACCCACGCTACGCCTTCCGGTACGTGGCCGCCACTCAAGAACCTTCCCGCCCCAACGGCCATCGGTTCTACGCGCAATGTGCCCCGCCCACTGCCACTTCAGTTTAGCGATTCGGAGAGCTATTTCGGTTACTTTGGTTCTGCTGCGGATGGTCTCATTTTTAATCCGATCACGCAGAGAGACTCCTAGCATAGCCCTCTCCATTGCCCTTTGGGTGACTTTGAGCCTTCTTATGAGACCCATTGTAAGCGGCCACGTTTCAGTACCGTATGTCATCACTGGCAACACACACTGATTAAAGACTTTCGTCTTCAAACACTGCGGAATATTGGACGAAAATATGTGTCGTAGCTTCCCGAACGCTGCCCAACCGAGTCGGATTCGACGATTGACCTCTTTCTCGAAGTTGGACCTACCTAACTGAATAGTTTGCCCTAGGTATATGTATTCGTCTACAACTTCGAGTGTAAAGTCTCCGATTATTACGGGAGTTGGTGCTACATGGGAATTCGACATGATTTTCGTCTTATCCATGTTCATCCTAAGACCAACTCGCTCGGAGGCTTTACTGAGGTCAACGAGCATAGTACTTAAGTCCTCCAAGGTCTCAGCCAAGACTACTATATCGTCAGCGAATCGAAGGTGAGTGAGGTACTCGCCGTTTATGTTGATACCCAGCCTTCTCCAGTCCAGAGTCTTAAAGACATCCTCCAGTGCAGCGGTAAACAGCTTAGGGGAGATGACATCTCCTTGCCTAACTCCCCGCTGCAGCAGAATAGGCTTCGAGCTCTGGTCTTGGAGTCGGACTGACATTGTGGCGCTCTCGTACAAACACTTCAACACCTCGATATAGCGGTAGTCGACTTGGCACCGTTGGAGAGACTGTAGTACTGCCCATGTTTCGATCGAATCGAAGGCTTTCTCGTAGTCCACAAACGCTAAACAGAGGGGCAGGTTATATTCTTCGGTCTTCTGTATAACCTGGCGAAGCGTATGGATGTGGTCTACGGTACTAAAGCCTCTTCGGAAACCGACTTGTTCGGGAGGCTGGAAGTCATCAAGCCTGCGTGCAAGACGATTCGTAATGACTCTTGAAAACAGCTTATAGACATGGCTCAGAAGTGAGATGTGTCGGTAGTTCTTCAATAAAGCGTTGTCACCTTTTTTGAAGAACAGTACCACCACACCTCTGTTCCATGCCTTTGGCGTTCTCCCTTCCAGTAAGACGGAATTGAACAACTTCTGAAGGGCCGTAAGGATCGGTTTACCACCCGCCTTCAGAAGCTCAGCTGTAATTCCGTCCTCCCCAGGCGCCTTGTTATTTTTGAGCTGTTCAAGAGCCATTCTAATCTCGCACAGGCTGATGTCCGGGATATCTTCTGTATAGTGTCGGGTCAGTCTAGCTCTGAGGTCTTCCGGTAGATCAACTTCGGGTCTGCTAGTTGACGTGTACAGCTGTCCATAAAAACCCTCTATCTCACTCAGCAGCTCAGATCTGGATGTGACGATTCTACCATCCTCAGTCTTTAATTTGGCGAGCTGGCTTTGCCCAACAGACAGATCCCTTGCAAAAACTTTAGAGCCCTTGTTCCGCTCGATGGCTTCTTCTATACACTTGGTACGGAATTGGCGCATATCGCGTTTGAGGGACTTAGAGATTTGTCTGTTGAGCTGCCGGTATAAAGTCGCATCAACTGAGGATTGTAGAACCAGTTCACTCCTTTTTTCCATTAGCTTCTGAGTGGAGTCGGAGAGCTTTCTGGTCTTATTTGTCCGCTGGGCCTTAAAAAACTTAGACCCAGCGCTATGGACAGCTTCCACAAACCCGTCGTTGAATACGTCCACGTCATCGCCTAGGCAATCGAAACGGTTTTGGAGTTCCAGCTGAAAACTCTCGGGGTTTTGGAGATGGAGTGCAGGACGGAGCGTAGACTTCATCAGTCGCGAGCGTTCTAGCTTAGGACATATATTCAACGTGCCTCTTACCAGGCGGTGATCGCTACCGGTTTTAACCGTACTGATCACAGAAACATCGTTGAATATATGTCTCTTCGTCGACATGATGAAGTCGATCTCGTTTTTATTTGCACCGTCGGGACTCATCCAAGTCCATTTTCTGTGCTCGCGTTTCTTAAAGAAGGAGTTCATCATGTAGAGTCCCTCCTTCTCCAAGAAACCAGCCAGCAGATGGCCCCGGTGGTTCCGACGTCCAACCCCAAATTGCCCCACCCTCAGTTCGTCACCATCTCTCTTGCCCAGTTTCGCGTTGAAGTCCCCCATAACAACGGTGAAGTAGGTTCTGGAGCTATGCATGGCTTTTGAGATATCATCATACATAGCCTCCACCTCGTCGTCGGAGTGTGTCGAAGTCGGCGCGTACACCTGTATGACCTTCAGCGAGTATCTCTCAGATACTCTGAGTATAAGGTACGCCACCCTAGCCGACACACTCTCGATCTTCACCACGTTGTTTACGAGGGCCTTGTGGACGATGAACCCGACACCTCCCTGGGACTGTTGGTCGCCCTCCCGGAAATAGAGCAAGTTGCCGGACTTTAGGATTATCGTGTCCTCGCCCTCTCTTCGGACTTCTGACAATCCCACAATGTCCCAACGCAACCAATCAATCCTAATCGCATGATGGAATCCACGCGTCGAAGCACTACTGTCCATAAAGTATTAGACGACTTTGACGACTGGCCACAAATTATATATTTCGTTAATATATATGAATCGATAATTGAGGTAAATAAAGTCAAAAGTGCAAGAAATTACATTTATTGTGTACGATTATAAATCTCACCTATGACGATCAGATTTTATGATCAGTCTAACACCTAACCTGAACTCTGGAAAGCCTGGAAAGTTAGCGGTTCAATATTAAGGAACTAAAATCCATTTAAGGGTTGTTGAGGGAAAATAAATCAGAGACGCCGCCCGCCCGTTCGTCGAACTCTGGAGTTGGGAACAATCGGAGCGAAGATGTAAATTAAATCGAGTGGCTGGAGGCCGGGCGCGGCGGGAATCGCCCGGGACCAGACTACCCGGGACAGAGGTGCTACCTACACTAGCCTTTTTATAAAGGTTCTACTTTGTTGCTGACCATGAGATTGCTTAGACATTTAATTCGTATGACAAGCAATTTCGTCCTTAACCTCCTTAGGCCTCTTGTATCACATTTTGCACATATTCCGTTTAAAATGAACTTTTATTAATGAAGAGAAAGTTCTAAATTATAAAATGTAGCAAATGTCACTGGGTCGCAGGAGACTATGGCAAGAGACAAAGAAGGGTCTTTTGCAAAAAACACTCACAAATATATGTAAACACAAGTGTGCATTTACAATACAGTCAAGGCGTAACGTGTAATAATTATGTGTATAAGTATTTAAATAACTTTCAGAACTTCAGTACCTACTACACTTCATAAATATGGTACTACACATGAATTCGTTGTTGAGGTCCACGGTTCAAAAGAAAGTTAGTCGGTAAAATTTACTTACATGTCTCCTTAGGATCGGGTGAAATTCGTATATTAGTAGGTAAATTGTTTTTGTTTTTGTCCTGCCATAAAATAAAAGAGTAACCATAAATAAATTATAAAGTGAAACCTCTGCCATCGGAGCTAGTGTTATCTGTAGAGGGGCTCTCTTAACATCTTCAAACGAGTTCTTTTTACTTTTCTAACAAGTTTCGTAGTCTCGAACGTTTGTCACCCCGAGTGGACTGAAAATCTTTAGTTACCAACTCTAACTCGTGTTCACCGTGTGCGTGAAAAGCTGCACTTAGTAAGTATTTTAGAAGACATTTAACTTCGTAATGAAAATAGTATATTACCGTAGATTTACAATGAATCAAGCCTAGGCTTAGATGTACAGTAAATAATATTCAGAAACAAAATAATATAGAAAACGAAACGGAAGGTAAAATGGCAAGTAATGCGTGGTCGTCGAAATCTAAAAAGTATTATTTTGACTTCTTAAATTATGTTTTACCAAAAGGCACACAGCAATAGGTAAGAATAGGTACTTGTCACCATCTCAAATCTTCCTGCGGGTGTCGTTAGCGTCGACTAAGGGATTGAGGTGGCACTAAATATTCGTTTATAGATAATGTTTGGCAACAGCATCATCAAAGTGAACAGTTGAAACATTACTGCAATCGCTAAACCGTTTGTCTAGCGTGGCGATTATGGGCATTTATCGTCCACACGCATAAATAGGAGAGGCCTACGTCCAACAATAGATTGAGAGAGGCCGATGATGATAGTGAAATATGTATTTCAAAATATGATCCTATCCATTCACCTCATTGCAATAAGTGAGCTCTGTTTTAACTGTAACTAAATATAAGAACGTTGTAATCCGTATATTCATCTTCCACAGTGGTAAATTTTACGACTAAATGAGACTGTAATGCAATTGCACTTTACAATTACACAAATACAATTTAAACTTTGAGCGTTGTGTGCAGTTTAATGTTTTGCTTGAACATGTGTCAATGCCAGCATAATTAAATTAAACTTTGTCGACTAGTCAAAATATCCTAAGTTAGAAATTGTTTGCCACTTGGGAATATTTGGAGATAAAATCGTCAGATATGCTGGAACAAGTATTGTTCTAGCTTGCTAACGGGACTCAAGTTTTGAATTGTGGTATTTGATAGTTTTGTCATGTTATCATAAACCGCTTTTTTTGGTATATTTGTAATATTAATACAAAAATGACAATCTGCAGGAGTCTAATGTTTAGAGTTCCTTAGTACCTAATTTAAGAACCCATAGTAAGCTAGGTGTTTCACCATGTCCGTCTGTCCGTCTCTCTGTCTATACGCAGCATAGCTCAGTGAGCGTTACTACTAGAAAATTGCAATTTGGTATACTTATAGGTATAATATTAATCACGCCAATAAAGCTCCCCTCTTTTGATCAGTGGGTTCGAAAATATGAAAAAAAAACATGAATATTAGGGACTACAATTTTTTTTTTCAGAATAGTCTTACTTCAATAACTACAGAACGCTACACGGAGCATCGCCCGACATGTTCTTGACCGGTTTTTTTTTCAAATTTTTATGTAATTTTTTTGAATTTGTACCTATGTATTACATAAGTATTTATTCACATAACTTTACGAGGCAATTTAATTTCAAGATAAACATTTTTATTAAATATATACCTATGTATCTAAATAACGTAGGATTTAAATATAGCCACATGGTTGTAACTTGTAACTATAACTACAGGATTATAATTAGAATAGTGATTAGGAAACAGGCACTAAAATAATCCCTTTTAATGCTCAGCCTGTTCCACCAGCCGAGTTCCGTAACTCCTGTAATTCTAAAATCCTGAATTTACTTTCTAAGCATAAAATGTGCCGCACCGAACACGCGATCGGCGGGGCAAGATGCGCGAGCCCATTTGGGAAAATTGGCTGCCAACTACAACGTTACCTGGGGCTTGCTGGGAAATGGTCTAGATGTGTAAAGGTCTGCTTTCACTGCGTTTTTCTACAAGTGAGAAGGTACTAAACAACAGTTACAACTAATTGTAGTTCTACCCATGTTCTATATCTATAAATATTTATTTCATTTATTTTTCGCGAAAATACAATTTCTCTTAGTACATGGTATGGTGCGTTTTTTAGGCCCCAGTGCGAGAAGTGTGTCATTTTACGTCAGGTCCAAAACTTCGGAGGGCCATCTGTACTAAAAAACGTCGTACGAGACACGTGCAAAAACGAAATTCGTAACTCGTGTCAATTTAAAACACTCCCTCTCGGTCGTGTTTTAACACATCGCCACTCTTTTCCAATTTCATGTTTTTCGCACTTGTGTTGTAATGTAGGTACCTACTATTTCAATATAGGGAAGATTTTGGTTAGAGTCTCTAAAATTTAGAGATATCTATTTGTAATATTTTCTTCGGTTGCTGAGATGATTACTCATGAATTAAAATTTAAGCGGATTATATTGATTGTATTATTAATTTAATTTAACTACATACCGATGTTTCGAACACTTTACAGGGTTCGTGGTCTGCGGGCGACCGACAGTGGAGAAAATTTGATAGATCTACAGCCACGTATAAGATCAATACGAAAAAAATATAAATAGGTAGCTTTTTAATTTTTTTGTAACAATTTTGATATTTTTGTACCATAACAGTTATTTTCTTTCATCGTATATAATAAGGAAGAACACCATGTTTTTTATTGGCCTTTTGTACAAATGGCTAGTTAATATTGTCATTTCTAATTTGATTACCTACTCTTGCCCCGTGAGGCACGGAGGCAGGTATGGATGTTTTTTAGCTGCGCTTTAAATGTGATTTTATGCACATTAACATTAATGAAACTTAACAAGGTACCTAAACTACTTAAGGCAGGTATGTATGTAAATAAGGTAATCATAATGTCGTAAACGTATTAATAATAAAATTGTTTTATTAAAATCAATGCATAGCTACATAAATGTATTATACACTGAATTCAATTAAACAACCTATTCATTTAAGTTATTTAGACTTACATTTTTACAATCAGTTATTAATAGAACTGAAAACACCCTTGCGGTGTGTGCCCTGTGGCGCACTATGTAACAACAAGGTGAGTGTGGACCCTTTGGCACAAATAATGTAGTTTTAATGTAAGTTTAAGTTAGGTCTTAATATTTATTATTTTGTATGAAACATTTCGTTTGCATGTTGTGTTATGCGATTTTTTTAAGGATAAGTAAGGAGCAAAACAGACTAACAAAGGTGTATTTTAATTCTTGAATGGCAAATACTTAACCTTTGATGTGCGCATGCCCTGAATCTGACATTTGGAATAATTTGAACTAAATTCGATTGTTCGGTGGCCAATCTAATTCTTAGCCTTTCACCAAATAACATATTAATCGCAATTGCATTTAAAATATAGATAGGTACCACATTCAACAAGACTTCTATATAAATATGTACTAGTATGACGTTCGATTGGTCCTTGGATAATTGTAGCTTCATGTTATTAAGTATTGTAGTATTACTGATTTATGTTTCCTGTCAGATATACTTACCTGGTTCATAGCATTCGTATTTCCATCATCAATAAAATGATATTGATGAGAATAAATCGCTGCTCCAATATTATGAGGTTGTAAGTAGCAATTTTGTCAACTTGAAATTTGAACATTATCACACTGATACTTAGTCGAGATTTAATTACCTCAAAAACGTAAGATACCGTGTAATATCGGGGTAGCGAAATCACGCCTACATATATTCGCGAAATGCACAGATGACGTTTTGTAACGAGTAGCTATTAATAATGTACATAAACATTATGATGTTAACTGTGTGCTTAGCACATGATTGATATGTCAGTAAGTCGCCGCGAGATAGATATTACATCTTTTACTAACTATATGAGTAAAAGAGGGATGAATAATTTATATTGCGGCGATATATTATCGCACTAATCCTGTGTTAAGCCTACTGCTTTCATGTGTCAGTTAACAGACAAATTCAATACATATATTCTATACTAAAATTGAGAGTAAGCCGATTTCATTTAGTTTAAGTACCTATTAATAATGTTATCCCACTCACCAAATTATGATACTAACACTGTTATCCAAATACTAGGATTTAATATTAGGTATAGACATACTCCTCGCATGTAGCTGGGTGTGCCCGCAGCCTTAGCTCCGGTGTCTAGAGAAAGTTTATACATGGGAAGCATTACTGAAATTAGAGGCGTATTACATCGAAGCGCTGTTTGCTTAGGATATTATGCTCGTTTAGTGGATGCAGCGCTTTGACGTACGATATACGATAGATACAACAGATTATGTTCAGCGATTTTACCTACCTCCATATTTATGATGCAAGTCCTTACCTTTGTAGGTACCTCTACATCTACTACCTACCAAATTATAAATTAGAATATACCTACATATTAAAATAGAATAGAATATTAATTTGTACTAATCATAAATCATCATCAATATTTTGGTAAATTACAAGAAAATATGTAGAAATTTTATGAGTTTCAGAAAAAAGAAATAAAAAAGAAAACCAATACCTATTAATAATTTTAATTAAATTTAAAAACAAATGAACACAGAATATATATTATGATGTGCAGACCTCTGATTTGGGAAGTTGTACCTCGACACATCCGACATAAATTTTCAGAAGTGTTTTTTTATTATTCGGTTTAATAACTTTGTAAATTACATTTGGATCAATTAAAATTTAAAGGCATCCTTTACAATATCAATCCACATAATAGGTATTTATGAAAAACCTGATATTATCTAAAGATAACAATCACGTAGGATGTACATAAGGGTTCAACATACTCTACGTGGGATGCATGTAAACTAATAAAAAAAGGAACACTAATTTGTACATGGTTTTTGTGTGGATCTAATATCATGAAAGATTGAAACGTGTAAAAAATCTGCCTTGTTACAATTAACGTAAAGGCCATAACTAAGTAAAGTACACAAGCCTCATAAGTATGGTAAACTTATGTGTCTTTTGTAATTGCTTCTGAACATCGTCATTCTGTCTCCAAATATTTTTTCTAGCGTTGACGCTTTTTCAGTAAATTACGCTATTCATATGTGCGATTGCTTTAGCTTTATCATTATCAATAAGCACTTATCATAGAGTGCAACTTCTTTTGTTGTCTGTCAAACGTCCGTCCGACGCGACGTGCAATTCTTAACATGGACTGAATCGTTTATTGTGCATTACCATATAATAGATAATAACGATTAACTATGATTAAATGAGGTTTGTATGAACATGTAACAAAAGCATCCAACTCAAATACAAGTAAGGTGTGAATTGCAAAATTGCAGTCTAATATAGACGATCATTGGCAGGCAAATCTATTTCCAAGATATTAATTCTGCTTTGTTATGGTTCCGTACCTAAAGGGTAAAATGGTAACCCTATTACTAGGGCTTCACTGTCCGTCTGTTTGTCTGTCACCAGGCTGTATCTCTTCAACTGTGATAGTTAGTTATAGTTAACATTTTTCACAGATGCTGCATTTCTGTTGCCGCTTTAACAAGAAATACTAAAAAGTAGAATAAAACGCATATTTAAGGGGGCTCCCATACAACAAACGTGACTTTTTGTATGGAACCCTTCCTGTGCGAGTTCAACTTGCACTTGGCCGAATTTTATTATTGTGCAGTGGAAGACAAAATAAGGGGTATACAAAAACGTTCAAAAATATGTCCCAGTGCACTCTAATTCTGGGTAATAAGAACGTCGTAACATATTTATGAACGGATTCTTTCGATACTTATTTTTGCACTTGACTGTGCAACACAAAACAGTACCATTAAACTAGTTATTATAGTAAGTTACTTGTGGGAGTCAGTCCCGGCGACAGTCTCTTATCTTATGGGTCTTATGGTCGGGATGTAGGACCCATACGGATACATTTCAACCCACATTGGGATCTTTTCAGTAGGGCGTTTATTTGTGTGTTTAACAAACATTTGTGATTTGGTCATGGTTGTTTTGTAGTATTTATATGTATCTATCTCAGTCCGGTTCCCTCAATACAATCTTTAATTGAGCTTAGAGTAGAACGAGGTTAATTTGTGTGAGATTGTCCTATGATATTTATTTTAGGTTTCAACATGGTGTTACTGTAGATGCTCTAAAAAATAACTGGTTATTTTTCCGCTTTAGTCGTGGCACCCACCCAGTTTATATAGGGGATCCCTTTCTTTCCCATATATTTGTTAATCCGAATTTCGTTAGTCAGAAATTGATATCCATATAATTTACTGATATAAGCATCAATGGTCATAATTTTTGTTAAGTATAACGATTAATAGATCTAACATTACTAACCTATAACATTACATACTCTAATTACAAAAGGTATAAAATTGCTGACTATAACATTCAAAGGTCTATCTATAATTTTATAGAAATATTTTAAGTCATACATTTGAACCTACTAATGGTTCTTACCTACTCATATTGTTTTAATAACTAACCGAATTTCATCCAAAAAATTTAATATTAAATACGAAATTTATAACTTTCCTTAATTTAAATTAAGAAATTTATGGACTATGATGCAACTTAGGAAACTTCCTTACCTACTCGACTCTAAGGCAGGTCAGTGTAGGTACGACGACGAGCGAAGCGAGGTTAGGTAGTACAACGTTATTCGCTTCAAAAATCGAACTTCAAACTTTATGGGAACCAATAGAGACCCTTTATATAGGTATACTCGTACTCTGTCTAACCAGCATGTGAGTAGAAATGGCGACTAATTCAAATTTTCTATGGATATCCAACTCTACTCTCTCTTTTTAAATTTGACGCATTTTTCTATGGAGAAGCTAGTTATACTTACAGAGTATAATTACTTAATAATTGTACTTGACTATAGATAAACAAATCAAGCCGATGTTAAAACGATAGAAAATTCTATATTATAGTCGCATATTGCCTCCGCCGGGCTTCGATGAATGCTGGTTATCGGCCACACTGAAACCTTTAATCTACGTAATTGCACTCGTGCTCGCTAACCAATATGCAGTCGTTAAAACCTAGGACAATCCTTATTACAGCAACATGAGAGCTAATTTCCATTGATTATTATTATACGAGCTTCTAATCGGTTCCAGGTTTTTCTTTTCTAAAATATAACGACGCCTGCGGTTTGCTTATAGCAGAGTAGCGAAACACCGATATCGCTAAGTGATATTGACCGCTTTCAAAGTTTTTGAAAAGCTTCTCAATGTATTTCATTTTAAGATTCATTAATTAAGGTTGAAAATACGAGTATGTACTCGAATGCATATTGTTCATTAATTGATCAAAAGGAGGTTTCTTCGAGTGGTATTTCTGGAAGTGTTTAGTATATCGTATTTACATACAAAACTATATTCTGGCCTCATGTAATTTTTGTGATTCATGGAAAACAAAATGAAAATTAACTTAAAACTAAACAAACAGGCATTTGAATACTCGTACACTCATTTATTACATCGTCAACATTTTGGATCACATTAATGATACGAAGGTGTGTATTTAACACGGGCATATAATTTTAATCTTAATTAGTATAGTACTCAGGAAATCGAAATAATACATATTTACATTAATTTCCTTGGAAAATTTGGTATTATATTTTTTCATACATAATAATTCGTCACGCAATGTATTTAATTCACATTGACTCACGTAACTAATCGTCATCATGTCATATCAGAACTACTTATTATGTAATAAAATATTTTAAAAATAAAAATTAAACCGCCTTCAAAAATACGCTGGAACTAAAAAGTGCAAAATAATTTTGGTTCCTACCACTTAGGATTTCCTACCCAAACCTTTAAACCTTTTACCCTATTCATTGAAATAAAATATGATTCCTAGGTACCCCACTGATCTCAGTGAAGTCGGTGCCAAGACAAATACGTCCACAGGCTACATCACACTCATATTTTGGGGTTAGGTAGTTATTATTTTAGGGTTAAGAAATACTCTTCAAAATATTATAAATTAAATCAAAATATTATTAATATTATGAAGTGTATACGTAATATTATTTAGTTGTTGTTGTTCTGTGTCTTGGCACCGACTTCACTGAGATCAGTGGGGTACCTAGGAATCATATTTTATTTCAATGAATAGGGTAAAAGGTTTAAAGGTTTGGGTAGGAAATCCTAAGTGGTAGGAACCAAAATTATTTTGCACTTTTTAGTTCCAGCGTATTTTTGAAGGCGGTTTAATTTTTATTTTTAAAATATTTTATTTTTTGCTTTTTAGTATAGTATAAATATAAAATAGGTTCAGTAAAAGTACATTATGCATCTAGGGAGGTAAGTACGGTATTACCAACGAGAGTGTTAGAAGCCCGACCCCGTAGGCGGGGGCTTTTAATGACTTGAGTTAGTATTCCACTTAGTGAGAATTATCCCCCAACTCCTAAACGCTAAGGAGTTGTACCTTCCATCATCAGCTCACCAACATGAGCCTATGACCACCTAAGGGCAAATACTTGAATAGCTTCCAAAAACCATGAAACGTGTTATATTTAAAGAATTGTTGCCCAACTCCTAATCGCTAAGGAGTTGTGCCTTCCATCAACAGCTCACCAACATGAGCCTATGACTACCTAAAGGCAAATACTTGAATAGCTTCCAAAATACATGTAATATGTTATATTTAAAGAATTATCCTCTAACTCCTAATCGTTAAGGAGTTGTACCTTCCATCATCAGCTCACCAACATGAGCCTATGACCACCTAAAGGCAAATACTGGAATAGCTTCCAAAAACCATGAAACGTGTTATATTTAAAGAATTATTGCCCAACTCCTAATCTCTAAGGAGTTGTACCTTCCATCATCAGCTCACCGACTTAAGACGTTCATTACTAGACGCAAATACTTGATTGGCTTTCGAAAATAAACGAAAAATGTCATGTGTGCCTACAACATTTGAAGAGTTCCCTCGATTTCTCCAGGATCCCATCATCAGATCTGGACCGGACGACAATGGGACCAACTAGAATGTATACCCTTTCAAACAAAAAAAGAATTTTCCAAATCGGTCCACGCGTCTTCGAGCAATCGGGGAACATACATAAAAAAAAAAAAAAGATTTCGTCGAATTGTAAACCTCCTCCTTTTTGAAGTCGGTTAAAAATAAGTTGTAGACTGCATGCATTGCAGAACACAAAACACTTTTGTATTTGTAATAGTAATGTGAGTGACATGAGTGACGTGACATACGAACATGTACTATAACTTATCATTCTTCAAATAAAATTAATAACAATATTTAACAAAATTATCATCGCATTCGATTCCTATGATCACAAAGCTGGGTAATATAATATACGCCCGTATTAAGTAGGTAAATATAATATTTTCATTATTTAAAAAAATATAAAGGTATGTACAGGGAGGCCAAAAGATAAGTGCGTTCCCGCAGCCAGTCAGGTTTTGAGAAGCAGAATAAGCCCCTTAGAGAATAGTAACACCTAGTAGGTACTATATACATAATATGTATTAAAAAAAATCGACCCTTCTGAAACTTCCAAAAACCTCCCAGTAGGTCCACACAGTCCTAAAATCTCACAAGCAACGGGAATGCACTTATTTTTTGGCCACCGTATACAAGGTGGCCAAAAAACCTCTGTCATGAGAAGAGGCGAGAAATTAAAATTGTCTCTGGGTAGCCAACTCTTCGCGCCTACATTATTTGAAGTAGCTGCCTTTTCCTAACTGACAGCAATCGACAGAGTATAATAACACAATTGCAACAGAAATTACCAAAACAAAGAAAATTTAGAATATACTCGTATTTAGGGCGTGACCCGTTGACTCACAATAGTCACATCTTAGGGGAGGCTGTGACGTCACGCGGGATGACATCACCGCCGAGGGCCGCGGTTCTACTACGCATTACGTAGTAAGTTTCATATTTGTTACATACCATTGAGAGGCCCCACAATATACTGGTATACCTATTATAACAATTATAGAATAGAGACAAAATTACGGTGATTTTTTTTTCTCAAATTCATAAATCTAGAATACCTGAAGCTTACTTTACCGTTTGTTTGCTGTCTGTCATTAAATAAGTAGGTACCTATATTTCCGTAAAGTATACGAGACGAGTGGTAGTAAAAACGAATATTTTAATTACAGAATGATCCCATATGATGATGTGGAAAAATGTGACAGCCAGGGAGGCCTCTGGATTGAGCATCAATAAACAACGCAACGTAATTTTTTTAATTTTAGGTATGTGCTATCGTTAAGAAATATAACATGCTTTTTCATGATGAGAATGGTGAGTGCCGCGTAGAAGTTTCCAATTTAATAATTTCACGTGAAAATGTATTGTAAAATATCCAATCCATGCTCAATTTTTGTCGCAATGATTAACCCCGAAAGGAATTGGATTAAATTGCTATTATGTATTACATTGGACTATGATTAAATTTGGAAACACGAGGTCTACAATTCATAGTGGCAATTTTGCCACTAGTAGGTATAATGGATCCCTGTAATACTTAGCTGCTAACTAGTTAAATACATCCGAACGCGAAATGAAAAAAAAATCATACACTTTTTGTATTTTTCATCCGGGCTAAACTAGGTGTAAGAGGGTACGAAGACTGATTAAAATAATAAAGCCGTTTCATTTGGCGCACCCGAGGCGCAAATAATAGTTCCACGCGAATAATCCAAGGATTTTAAAATCACATAACAATATCATAAATGTTTACAGCCAACAAGCTCGAAACGGTTCAAACTAAACATTAATATCTTGTCCCGATCCTGACTTCAGTTAAGCAGAATCAAATTAACTATTATTGTAACTGTTATGACTACGACTTAAGGCTATGGTACATTTGGTGTGTTTATTATTGCTCGTTGTAAAGCAATTTTGAGATATGTATTCACAATTGCGGGTGATTAATCTGTGCTATCTTTATCGTAGGTACCTTGTACTTGTATAGGTAAATAAATTTCCGCTTAACACTGGTCGCTGTGGGTTATATTAAAGTAAAGTAGTGACTCTATTTTAAACTTCTGAAGGTTCTGTAGCATCTACGGAACAATAACATGTAAAGTTACTGCACCATTTTATATTTTGTTAAACATCTATAAATTTACACTTTAAATATCGACACTGGAAATTTCAAATGTCGTAAGGGACATTTTGTCGTAAGTACACTTTGAATTGCATAGAACTCAGAAAAAAAATCTCTATCGATCTGTATAATTAACTTTTTGATATCGCTTCAAATAAAGAAGTTATGAAGTGAATTTATTTTGTCGTAACTTCATATTACTTTAAAAAAAATGTTGTATGGGTCAAATTTTTAATTTGAAGGGATAACGTGTCCATTTTCAACGTAGTATATCCTTCTTATTCATAAATCCCTATGTGGTTAGTTACTACAGCAAAAGAAGGTGCCTTTACGACATTCTATCTGATGAAATAAATACGAAACTTTGAATTCACAATGGCGTAAGGGACAAATATTTTAGGTTTTTGTGCGTTACAACACAATTTCGAAGATAGTACGGCTCTATTCTCTTAATAAACTGAGTCGTATGTACATTTAAATCAAAATAATTTTAAAGTTTGATGTCGTAACTCACTTTTTAATTTTATAAAGTATACGTTACTACATTAAATACGGTACATGAATGAGAGTTACGCCTCAAAAAAGATGATATTAAAAATCTTGAAAGTTTTTTTGTGTACGTTATAACATTTTGTTTAGTTTTTTAAAGCACTTGCGACAGTGCCTGCGCGACTTGACCCGGGGCGTCTCAGGAAGAGGGGTGAGGCCAGAGCAGTATTTTTACTACCACATAGATACAGCATCGATCAGCGACTCACGCACATTTCCACTTCCACCCCTGGAGCATATACATCGCTCTAAGCATCGCGCAAGCCGAGTCCTACAGTTCTTCTTGGATTCTACTCCGACCGACGAAAACATGCCTGAGACGATGTCGCTATTGCCGAACAGCTCGTCACAAGCTGCCCCAATCTTATTATTATCTCCCTGGGAATCATGGGCTTATTTATAATTAGCTGTCTTTTGCCAATTCGAGAAATTTACTCTGTAGTACACGTGAACCGTGAACCAGTCTCAGCAGGCTATTGAAAAGTGTAATGAGCTATGATCACTGCATGGGTCAGAGATAGGGCTATAGTAGTAAGGTCCGGACATCTGCCATATTATCATCTTTATTATTATTGTTTCGGTCTAATATCCGCCGCGCCGAGCAGTTATAATATTTTGACGCAGCCCTTTTTATAAGTCACTACTGATTCTTGTCGAGGCCAGAACATTCCAGATTCTGAAGGCTGCAATTTTGTGTACATCATAAGGTCTGCTTAGGTGAATACTTCTTTTATGCATTTGTGGTCTGCAGAAACAAAGGAGGAGGAGGTCCATAGTAGATTCATTGATAGTTTAAATCAATATGTTGCAACGTTGCACAGTAGTTTGCTCCGATTTTTGGCAGTAGCTACATATTGCATCTTGTTTCTTACCCATGATTGTTATACATATTATGTTAATAGTTAGGATTCTCGATTCTTCACAGGCTTTGTTACTTTTGAGCTCAAGTAGCTCTTTATTGTTTTCTGTTTTTGAACCCTTGGATAAGAGCTTACGAGTGAGAGTTACTTTGATGGACTTCAGCTGTGCCATTGCTCTTATCTTATAATATCTAGTTTGTTCAGCAGAGAATATGGCTCCGGTTTGGTGATTCCATAGAAAAGCTCTGGGCTGACAATGCGTGTGTTGCCGTTCTTTCCGGTAAACTCATCTGCTGTTTCGTTTCCAACAATATTGGAATATCCTAATACCCATCTAAGTGTAACTTCATTAAAGTCAAGGGCGTTTAATTTATTCTTGCAGCACTGGACTAGAGTTGTCCTTGAGGGATTCTAGTGAGAGCATCGCAGCTTGACTGTTCGAGTTGATGTAGATAATAGATAATATTGGTTTTTAGGTTTCTGGCCAAATTAATTTCCACACATAATGTAATATTTATGCGCGGAAATCATCATAATATTGACTTCTGTCTAGAAAATGAAGGCCATTTTCTCTCACCCACTTGTACCTGTGGTGCCATTTTCGACAATCATTCTGGTCGTTGGTCCATTTGTATTTTGAGGGTTGAAGTAGCTATTCTGTTAGAGAGCACTCTTCGGACCCATATAGTCGTGGTTTCATCCCTTTGATTTAATTTCATTAAGAATGGTTTCTGTGAGTTTATTATCGAAAGCACCTTCGACATCAAGGAATACACACCGACCTGTTTGCTTATTCTCTAGACTTTACCGCCGCTTTGGTTACCTGTGTCGTGTGCTTAGCTTATTTTTATTTTGTTTCTTTCTGTTATTTCTGTTATTTTCTTACTGTCGCAGTAAAGAATTACTTACTAACTTACTTACTTTTATGGACCTTGTGACCAGGTCAAGTGGGGTAGTTTTTGGTAAACATGTTGATTTAGACTTAGCGATCTTGCCACCAAGTAGTGAAAGAAATAGAGATGTTAGACTAATAGGTTTGAAGGACTTAGAACGAGTATTATCTATACTCGTTTTTCTTACTTTTTGGTATAAAGCGTACCTTGACACTAGTCCATTTTCTCAGTATAAACCCCAATGCAATGCTTGCCCGAAATATTTTGCCAGGTGCGGAAGGAGGACGCCTTGATTTAGTTTTGATAATGTAGGAAACACTTCATAATTTCCAGTCGATTTGAATGGCTTGCACTAACTCAGCGCTCCTTAACCATTTTTTGGGCTACAAATGTAGGTTTTCAGTCAGTGGTTCGTTCCCTAATTCGATAGTTCCTTTGACCGCACGTCTGAATAGCACGAGTATCATCAAAAAGGGTCATAGATCTTCGCGTAGGCAGTTAGATTACTTATCCAGAATTTTTTTCTTAATAAATGTTTTTGTTTCGGGCTCAGGTTGCTCTCAAAGCAATTTTTAGATATATATTTTCTTCTTTTCACAACATTAAGCTCACTAAAATATATACACACCTAACATGTTTGGATTTATTTCCTATAAATTGTAACGGGTTATCTAAAATTTAATAAATTACACGTGAAATTAATCTCCGCCTATGAAAATAATACAATTGTAAGTACACAACTTTATATTTTCTTGCATTTTTACGCTACTTACTTCAATTAATCTGGAAACTAGAATGACTTTACAACATAAAATAGTTGTAATGTAGCATGTTATTTGACAGTTACGACAAAAAGGTAGTGTTTTCGTTTTTGTCGTAACAGATTTCCATAAAAATACTAGAAATTTTTGGGGGCGTAAGGGACATGTGTCTAGTAAATTTCTGTCGTAAGGGACACTAACTCCGAAACTATTGAGTTTACAAATATATACCTAATTGTCTAATGAAGATAAAGCTTTTTCGTAGCTATGTATATAAGAACCATCTAATTCGGATGAATATGTAACAAGTTACGATTTTTTTAAATTTTAGTTTTTGTTTTTTGGCTCTCCTGAAAAGTGGACCTTTGTCCCTTACGACATTTGAAATTTCCAGTGTCGATATTATTCCGTTATTCCGTATGCTACTGTTTGAACACATACGTAAACGGTTTTACCATCAAATCATACTACAATATGACTAGTAGGTACCTACTACAGGATTTTAAGTTATGGACAGCGATCGGACGAAATGTGCGTCATTGTTCAACATAATATGGACATCACTCCAAAGTTGATTGAATGATTATAAATTATTTAATCATTTTCAGAAAATTTTTACCTTTTTCACACCGGTAACTATGAAAAACTTTAATAAATCGTTACCTTAAAGCTCGAAATCAAATTTCAAGAAATTATTCGTTAGTGTGATGTTACACTAATGTTTGTACACTACATTACTATATAGTATATAGTAATACTATACAGGGTGTTTTTTTTTCGACCGTTCAAATTCTACGTAGTGAATATGTAGGTCATACTCACCAACTTTTACTATGGGGACAACGTCGAAATCGCGAAAAAAAAATCAGCTGTTTCATACAAATTGGCGGCATTACGCCGGCCGAAATGTATGAAACAGCTGATTTTTTTTTCGCGATTTCCACTTTGTCCCCATAGTAAAAGTTGGTCAGTATGACCTACACATTCACTACGTAGAATTTGAACGGTCGAAAAAAAAACACCCTGTATACTACTTATATATAGTATTATATAATAAGTACTATAACAATTTAAAATAATTATGGCGAGCAATATAATGGCAATGAAGCATAAAACTAAAGTCAACTGACATGATTATACTCGTATATATATGCCTTTATTTACGGATTTCGTCGTAAATGTCGTCGTTATCTTAGGTACCTATCTACATACAACTACCTAAAAGAATTTCAATCTTAGAGAAAGGGAGGTATATTATGTAATCTATATCTGCCTATTTCAACTGGAAACTTGTACCTAATAGCAGTATTTAAGTAGTATTAATCCTGTTATCGAAACAGGAAAATATAATATTGAAAAAGGGTTATAGCGGTACCGAGTGTACCAACCCACGCTACGAGCTACGTTTGGTACTTAGCAAGATCTAAACCATAAATGAACCAAATATACATAAGCCAGTGTCACTAAAAGTAGGTACCTATCTACATTTTATGCTTCATTCTCTTTATGTAGGGAACGTAACTACATAGGCACTTTTGTACTATAAGTAAGTAATATGTTCTTTAAAAAATCATTAGCTGAGCGCACCTTCAGTCGTAACTCAGCATTAATGCACATTAGATCTTCAGCAGCGATAAACGACATCAATTCAGAGGAAAGTAAAATAAACCCACCCCTTCCCGAGCCAATTCTCTTATGGATCCCGAAGTATATAAAATGTGTATTTTTAAAATGGATTTTTGAGTGCCCGAAACTTTGATGGGCAAATCAAAGTGTTCGAATTTACTGGCGCGTCAAGGGAAGGGTGGGTTTTACATTCTTTTTACTTTTATAGTTAGTGCAGATAAAATGGCATCTGAATTCGTGTTTATACGGCCGGCTAAGTACATCGCTTGGGATGTGGAAGTCGTAAAACGCCTTACGGTTGTAAGGTGGCAACGAGCCGCTTTGTTTGCTTTGGCGTCTTTGCGATCACTACCTATTTACAAAATTCGTTCACATTTCGAGATTACCGGTAACGTGATTCATTGTAATTTGATTGTAATAGATTAATTTACTTACCTACGATAGAGATTACACAGTTATATAGTATTTGAATGCATTCACTTGTCCATAAGGCTTTGTAAATACAACATATTTACAGCTAACTTTCAATGTTCGAATTCCAGACAAATCCCTACAATCGTTTCCAATAAAACTCGTACTAAATTGGATTTTATATCGATACAGGTTAGAATCGATAAGTTTCAATATCTAAGAATATATCTTAAGGCTTTACTGCATGCTATCTGTCTGCCGAATCGCTCTGCAGAATGGCCTTATTAATTCCCTTTTATGTTTAGGGGCACATACGGTCGCTTACGTATTTATGTCTCTTGCAGGGTTAGCTTTCTTTATGCCACTATAAAGTACTACCCTGAATGTAATATCTGGCTTTAATTGTTGCCTAACACCTGATGTCAGGTAATTGGATGTGTTTTGTCTTAAGTGGAGAAATGGGGGTATTCAAATTTCAAAAGCAGTTGGTTTTTATACAGGGCATCCCAAAGTTATGTGACATGAGTCATGAAGGGAAAGTACCTTCAATATCATAGATAGGATATTTTCCTGAAATAAGTCTATGTTTTTTTTTAAAGTTATTAATTCTGGGAATAAAACCTACTACACAAATATAAAAAATGAACAACTCTTGAAATAAAACTATTAAAACGGATAAACTCGCGTATATTAATTAACTTTAACTTCATTCCGGCTTTTCGAACACTTTACAGGGTTCGTGGCCTGCGGACGACTCCGACTAAAGTGTTCGAAACGTCGGAATGAAGTTAAAGTTAGTTAATATACGCGAGTTTATCCGTTATAATAGTTTTATTTCATGAGTAATACTCGCGGTAACCGAAGAAAATATTATGAACAAGGTCTTGTTTTATGATGCCAATCGAGAGCATGCACTTAAAGAAATAATTATTGTAAAGTGACACAGAATCTTAAAAGAATGGAATAGGGTAAATGATATTATAAATAAAACTAGATTTATTATAGAGATTGCAAGATAAATATATTTTGCTGATCGTAGGCAGATACTTGTCACAAATCTATGAATGTAGTATGTAGTATATTACTCGCTATTAAAATGAGATAAAGTCTCTTTGTACCGAAACAATCTATCAATATTTTTTAGAGTAGGTACATACCTTTAGTCTTGGGAGATCCGCTATTCATAAGAAGCACGAGGGTTACACAGCGTCTGTAATGATTTTGAAATAACATTGTATCCATAAATCTACATAAATTGCAATAGGCTTGGGAAATGAATATCCTAACCTAACCTACCTATTCATAGATAGTGTTGCTTTAAATCGATCTGCATACTAGAACAACAGTGCTCATTGTAATTTACTTGTGTACCTTTCCTTGTGGGGTGCGTACCGAAATAAATATAAACTTATTGCATAATTTCAGTTTACAAATCGATACCTCCTACGTATACTGGTGCAAGTGATATTTTTACCATTTTCGTTTTTTTGCATATTTGGGTTCAAAATACTTATATCTACAAGCTATAAAATTTTTGTGGCGAAATTACCGCTAGTTTTTGAAATAAAGTGGCGTATACTGATATAACTAACACCTTTTTTTTGGTTCGAACGTCGCCGTCGTATACTGAGCTAAGTGACTTGTACCACTATACGCAGTACACTTATCGCCGCGGGCGGAAGTTATACCAGTATGCGCGAGCAACACTCTAAAATCTACACATAAAAGTAGGCTCTATTGCTTATTATTTAGCAATATTGTTGTTATTTGATTAGTTGTTATGTTAAATTAAATGAATTATGCGTAACCTACCTACCTGACTAAATATAAAAAAAATAGTAGATTACTGCTTGCCAGCTAAGCTAATATAGATAGCTGAATATTAGC
>JALPQI010004646.1:0-66629 GCA_025490895.1 Thaumatotibia leucotreta
AGGAGGTAAATGCCCATAATCGCCACGCTGGGCAAGCGGATTGGCGATCGCAGTAATGTGTCCACTAACGATGACGCTGCTGCCCATCATCAATCTTTTATTCAACAAATGTATTCTTACTGCCGTCACCACGCGGCGGTAAGAATTTTTGATAAATGAATACACAAATAATGCCCTCGCCATGTTTCGAACCCGGAACCTCCAGCTTTGTAGGCAGAGTCACTACCAACTAGGCTACGGAGGCTGACATAATACCTGTGTATTTGTATTTTTTTTAATACTTATAGTTCATACTATCTAAACAATTACAATTGTATTGAGCTATTTCATTAACTATTAACGATATATTATCACTCTCAAATCCTTACCGGAGCCTTAAGTTGAATATACCTACCACAATCGAAGAATAAAGTTGAGTACGACGTAAAAGTCCCTAAACACAGATAGGAAAACTTTACTGGCTAATATTTAATTAGCATTTCCTCAATGGGAAATAAACTTTTCAACAATCCAAATGTCCTGATTACCGTTTTGTGTTTTATACTGTATTCCAATGGTATATTTTTCGTGTTGAACAGTGCGCTCATTTACTTATTATAGTATTGCAAATTATGTAGGTTAATATTTATTTACCCAATTATTCATAAACGTCTGCTAACTTAACAAGCCGCTAATTATGGTTTGTCCCTTTTGCTCTTACATTGTTAAGACCGAAAGGGACAAACAATTATTAGCGGCTTGTTAATTTTGCAGACGTTTATGAAAAAGGGGGTTAGTGATTAAAATAATAGAAAATTACAAATGAATTTCATTACGCAAGTAAAACACATCAATATGGTTGCCATGGTTCGGCTACAGTCACTATCAGATATACCGGAGCGATCACGGTGTTCAAAAATGTCTGAACCTACGCTGACATTGAATAGATAAAAAGATAAGAAAGTTCAAAAAAACAATTTCAACCGATTTCTCCAAGATCCCATCTCACACCCCGACTTGGTGCCAACGGGACCATCTTTTAAAGAGAGCACTTTCGTTGCCAACGAATGCTACGCGCTACGCTCGTAGCATCGTAGCATAGCATCCCGTAATTTTTCCGCTTCGTAGCGAAAATGGACCTCCCACAGAGAGCTCCCTTCAGGAGTTCCCCGCGCTCAATGTATTAAAAAAAGAATTGATTGTTTGGCGTGACATTGAGTTATTCTTTCATTTGTCGTGCACACGCTTAATTAATAATGACACAACTTTAAGCCCTGTTGTTTTTGGTCCACTTTCCATACAAAGTTGCCCAAGGTCCTTTTCATAAAAAACCCCTTTTTAAATCATATTTACAATGATGATGATGTTAGTGACTATCTTGAGATATAACTTAAGAGAAAACAAATAATCCCACGCCAAGCGAGACTTTCTTTCACACTTTCTTATGAATCGGATCATTAATATTGAATCTCCAAAGCTATTTTCGTTTTTCCTCATTCATAATATATCTTCCCGTTGTACAGTCAGCATGAGATATATCGAAGTGCCCACTGTGCTCACAAATATCTGAGCATCTATTGATATAGCGTTAGAGCGAATGTTCAGATATTTTTGAGCTTTAATTTGCACCTCACTTAGAAAGCATTTTCTTTACATTTCGAGAGTGCTCTGCGGAATTGTTCGAATTAATCCCGGCAGCGTCTTTCCGCCATCGTCCTACGCGACAGTCGTGTCGTGTTTAGCAGTCCTCAACCGTGCGTTTTTCTAGAAAGTTCCTGCTCGGCACACCTATACTCTGGAATGATTTGTCGCCTGCGGTGTTTCCGGACCATTACGATATTCAATCTTCACGAAAAGATTTTTAGAACGTATTCCCATCTTAAACGTCGGCAACACACTTGTAATACCACGGGTGTTGCGAGTGTCCATGGGCGACGGTGATCGTTTACCATCAGGCTATACCTCGTGTGTTCATAAGTTTTGAGACGAATTTCAAACCTCAAATTTAAAATAAAAACGTGCTGGCAGCTTGTCGTGGCTGTTTCAGGATTTGAAATTGGAACGTTTTAATTAAGAATATATATCTTTTTTCTTTTTATTGTCATTGTTTGTCAAAATGGCGGCTAAGAAACAACTTCGGTGTACTGTAGTTTCGTTGTATGAGGCGGGAAAAAAACCAATGGAAATTTTTAACGAATTAAAAAATATTGGAGCTAGCCGCAATTTTGTATACTATACTATAAAGCGGTATAAGGAGACCCAAAAGATTGATGATCGTCCAAGAACTGGCCGCCCGCGTTCTGTTAGGACCCCTGCGAACATAAAGATTATCAAAGAACGAATTCGTCGAAATCCGTGCCGCACCCAGAAGAAAATGGCTCTACAGACGGGAATTTCACGTATATCGGTAAATAGAATACTTAAATATGATCTTAAATTAAAAGCGTATAGTAAGAGAAAAGTGCATTATCTAAATGATCGTCTACGGAAAATGCGACTCAAACGTTGTCGGACCCTACTTAGGCGACACGACCCTACAAAAATATTGTTCACGGATGAGAAGATATTTACTGTCGAAGAAAAATTTAACAGGCAGAATGATAAAATCTACGCCAAAAGCTCAAAGGAGATTCCGTCTAACGTGCGAAATGTCCAACGCACACATCATCCGGCTAGCGTCATGGTATGGTGGGGAGTTTCATATGAAGGCGTTACGAAATTACATTTCTGCCAACAGGGGGTCAAAGTTAAAGCACAAAATTATCAGAGTGACATTCTCAAGAACGTTGTAAAACCCCTATCTACCACTCTATTCGCTGGAAAGGACTGGATTTTCCAACAAGATTCAGCACCATCGCATAAAGCGAAATCTACACAAAAGTGGCTAAACGAAAATTTGCCTGGGTTTATTAGTACTGAGGAATGGCCTTCTTCAAGCCCAGACTTAAATCCTTTAGATTACTCTTTGTGGACGGAATTAGAGCTAAGGGCATGCCGAAAGCCGCATCCAAACCTTCAGGCCCTGAAGCGAGCCTTAGTGAGAGAAGCGAAGCGTATTCCTATTGAAAAAGTACGTGAAGCTATTGATGAGTGGAAACCGCGTTTAAGAGCCTGTATAAAAAATAAGGGTGGACATTTCGAGTAAATTATATTTTTATTTTACTAAGACATTGTCTTTCATTAACCCTATAACTGTGTCATAAAAATAAATTATCTTATCTAATTATAATTCGAGTATTCATTTCGTCTCAAAACTTATGAACACACGAGGTACATCTGCTCGCTTGCCTCCAATTCCATAAAAAAAAAATGTACTTACCTACTCCTATTTTTGTGAAATACCTGGTTAAAATCTTCTTGTCGTAAAAATTCTAAAATACAGAACAACTTTAAATTTTACTGAGCACAATTCTTTAATTTGAACGCACTTTGCTCAATTTGTCATTGTACAATCACTCTCAATTTACAATTCAAAGCTAAATAGGTTCCTTTTCGTCTTTGAGGACAGGCTATTCTTGCATATAACCAATTATTTTAATGGAGCAGAAATAAAATATTTCGTCGGACGAATTCTTTTTCACTGAATATTCATTCCTGAGAATTGTGAGACGCGGTTGGTTTGTATTTTAAACAGAATACCTACTTTATTTCATTTTTGAACGTTTCTATTAATTATTAATTAATTAAGAATAAAATTAAATAAATAAAGCTCTTGGGACATTTTACAATTAAATGTAAAATTCACATTTTTCTAATTCAAATATTCGCACCTATTTTTTTTTATTTTCTATCTTTTTCTACTGCCTAAGGTTGTTGCAGAGTGTATACTGTATAGTTTGTATGACTAACATTCGTACTGAGACCATATAATAACATGGGCATCTAACGCCAGCTCAAAAATGCCCCCAAAAACCAATGTTCAATTGTACCAAGATGGGCAGGACATAGCGTTTTTCTTTAACACCGCGCATTTCGGCGCAACATCTTTGATAAATGTTTATAAAATATAGCCAATCAAAACTTTGATGGACCAATCACAACTATTTTTAACCGACTTCAAAAAGGAGGAGGTTAACAATTCGTCGAAATCTTTTTTTTTTTTTTATGTATGTTCCCCGATTACTCGAAGACGCGTGGACCGATTTCAAATATTCTTTTTTTGTTTGAAAGGGTATACCTTCTAGTTGGTCCCATTGTCACCGAATCCAGATCTGATGATGGGATCCTGGAGAAATCGAGGGAACTCTTCAAATGTTGTAGGCACACATGACATTTTTCATTTATTTTCGACGACTAATCAAGTATTTGCATCTAGTCATGAACATCTTAAGTTGGTGATCTGATGATGGAAGGTACAACTCTTTAGCAATTAGGAGTTGGGGGATAATTCTTTAAGTATAACATATTTCGTGTATTTTGGAAGCTATTTGAGTATTTGCCTTTAGGTGGTCATCCTTTCATGTTGGTGAGCTGATGATGTAAGGTACAACTCCTTGGAGATTAGGAGTTGGGGGATAATTCTTTAAATATAACATATTTCATATATTTTGGAGGCTATTCGAGTATTTGCCTTTAGGTGGTCATAGTCTCATGTTGGTGAGCTGATGAGGAAAGGAATAACTCCTTAACGATTAGGGGTTGGAGGATCATTCTTTGTATATATAACAAATGTCATACATTTTCGAGATCTATTCAAGTGTTTGCTTAGTAGTTATGACATGTCAGTTAGCGGTTAGTGATTCTTTAAATAATATTGGCATGCTAAGTCTGTTACCTTTGAAATTGTTTTTGTATTCATATAAGTTCGCCAGTTCAGGTTTTATGGCCTACTACAGTGCAGTACATTCTAATTATAAGTATTTAGAGCATACTGAATAACGATTTTATATTTACACTACTAAAAAGCAAAAAATAAAATATTTTAAAAATAAAAATAAAACCGCCTTCAAAAATTCGCCCGAACTAAAAAGTTAAAAATAATTTTGGTTCCTACTTCTTAGGATTTCCTACCCAAACCTTTAAACCTTTTACCCTATTCATTGGAATAAAACATTATGGCTAGGTACCCTACAGATTTCTTAGAAGTCGGTGCCAAGCCAAAGGGTTAGTTCACTTTGCGAGTACTTATATGTATTTGATAGAGTTTTGTAATATACTGTCACTCCGGTTATGCTTTCATGAAAATGACTGAGGCAGACCATTCTGTTGATAAAAGCGTAATCGGAGTGACAGTAAGTTACAAAGCTCTATCTAATATATACCTATGAACGTATTCGGCTTGGCACCGACTTCTAAGAAATCTGTAGGGTACCTAGCCATAATGTTTTATTTCAATGAATAGGGTAAAAGGTTTAAAGGTTTGGGTAGGAAATCCTAAGAAGTAGGAACCAAAATTATTTTTAACTTTTTAGTTCGGGCGAATTTTTGAAGGCGGTTTTATTTTTATTTTTAAAATATTTTATTAAATAGCGGTTTAAGTTTTCATAGGTTGACATTGAAATTCATTACCGTGATGCATTGAAGAAGGGGTGACACTAGTCTAACTAAAATTCAGGACCGTTTATGAAAGGCGATTTAGTATGGCGTGCAGCTTCCATGTTTTATTTGTTCGTAGCATTCGTAATACAATTGACACTATCGTGATTTTTGTTTTGATTAAGGCTTACGTAAAATATTTTTGTGAACTAAACCGTACCTACGTGGAACCTATTCAAATTTCAGCCACATTTTCTTGCGTAAATCTACGCATTTGCCATGCATGAAGAGTTTTAGACAACTAAAAGAAATTTTAAACATTTTTACCGCGCCGGCTCATAGAGAATGCAGCGTTTTGCACAAAGGGTGAAATAGTTTTCAACTTCGCTTAGTTGGACGCAGAAGCGACGGTGTCGTGAGAGGGTTAGTTCATTGTTCTATATTTTAAATAATAAATACAGGGTGATATCTGGGTCGTGGAGCAAGAGTGAACAGGATGCTTAGCCAAGTTGCCAATCGCTAACGCTCAGTAGCGTATCGTAGTTTTCCCTATCTGTCACTCGTTCATATTAGTGCGACAAAGACAGTTACGAGTAGCTGCCTTTCGTTTACGATTGAGGATTAAGCGTTAGCGATTGGTAACTTGTCTAAGCACCCAGGGTACTAGGGATGTTCGCGTTGAGCAACTCCCACTATGAAGACAACCAAGAAATTGCGAAAAAAAATCATCCAATTCTGTGTTGATTGGGCTTTGATTGATAGTTAAGTATCAATTAAGTTATTATGGGAGATTTTTTGTGACGATTTTATATAAGAAATTGATTTTTATTCATATCTATATTTTTATATATGAACAGAAAGCTCGACACAGGGGCTATTTCAGAAATAAGTATCAAAAAGTTGGACTTCCTGGAAACCCTTAGCTTTCGAACATGGTCGTAAGACACCTGTCAAACTAAATGAGAAATACTGTAGGATGTAGGTACAGTCGAGGAATTTAATTTCCACCCCATTTCGTACCTTGTCACAGTGACAATCATTATGAAGGCTGCTAGGACTGTCTTATTATAGCTACTATGACAAGGTACGAAATGGGTAGGAAATTAAATTCCTCGACCATACGTACGTTATCGACTGCGTGAAACTCACGCACCCATTTCATGGTAAAGCTCACATTACATTTTATTATCGCTACTGAGATTTGCTTCTGCGATCATAAACGGGTGTAATGCGAATTGTAGTACAAAATTGAAATGCTTTTTTACGATATCTATAAAACACAAATGTGTTCTGTTTTATTTTAAACAGTTTTAACAATTTAATATTTTAAAATATCATACAGATGTATAAAGGAGTTTTTTTATTGCCATACTGTAAAAGTGTAAAGTAAAAAACTCCTCCTTCGTGCTCCTTTACGTATTTACTTACCTAAAAATATTTGAATAACATTATTACGATGTGAATAATCACTAAGTAGTTCTATGTGAAACAAAAAAGTTAAATGCACTTTATATTACAAACTGAAATTTAAAATTTGTTAAATATTTCGTAAGCTTGGTGTCCGTCATAGGTACATACAAAGAAACACAACTATTTTTTAGTACAGATGGTGCTTTTTTTACGCGCTAGTGCGAGAAGTGGTTCATTTTACATCAGGTCGAAATCTTCGGAGAACCATATGTACTGAAAAACGTCGTACGATACACGTGCGAAAACGAAATTCGTAACTTGTGCTTTAATTTATCTCCACTCATTGCGAACTTCACTTTTTTCGCACTTGTAGCGTAATGTACTATATTATCATTGGATGTATATATATTATGAATTATAACATGGGCAATAGATTTTTATTTTGAAAACTATATAGAAACAATAAACTAGACATTAATATATATTAAGCTTATTTGTACCGTTTAGTAAATTCCCTCTCTTTAGGCTTAAATATTAATATTAGCTATAATATTTATGTAGGACACTTTTTAATATACCTGTTATATTGACGATGAATAACGCATTATTTAGCCTTGATGAACGGCACCTAACTAGCGCGGGTAATTATATTAAAGGTTAATTGTGTTTACGATGGAACGCGGGGCAAATTGTGTCGCTATTGAGTTAGAACGAGATCACAGTATTGATTTTGGGGCGTACATCATGAAATACCTTAGCTGGGTGTCTAGTTACGTTAACAAAGATAGCGACTTCGACCGCCCAGCTAATTATTTTTCACCGAATACATAATAGTATTTTATGGAACCTTTGTTTAAGAGAGAGAGATCAAAAAAGGCGAGTGGCGTGGGTAACAATTTGAGGCGAAGCCGAAAATTGTTATTACAGACGCCACGAGCATTTTTTGACTGAGTTAAACAATGTTTCATACAATACTTTATCTACGGCCACACATTTATTTTTAAACTAGCAGTTACCCGCGCAATTTTTATCACGGGCGTTTTAAACTTAAAACCTAAATTCGAGATGGCAAACTTTTCTTGCAATTTTGAGTTCAAATTCCGTAGGAATCACGCTATCATATTATGGTCATCTTTACCATCTGGTAACCGACAAATGTTTTTTATCATTAAAAGTTTACATACACTCACATAGGTGATTGTTGTGTTTTGATGATAAACTATCATTTGTCGTTTCCCAGGACTTACAAAGATGACCATAATTAGCCGAGCTGATTAACATTTGAAATAAATCAAGATTGTTACAGTTTCTTGCAAATTTGACTTCTGCTTCATTATGATGAACAGATCAGTCAGAACTTCAGATTACCACCGATTTTTATGACGGACAATATCGAAACGGAAATTGAATGAGGCAGCCTTTTTTGCAGTTTGTCAATAAGAACCTCTGGGATCCCGATATATCGAATTACACAATTGGATCAAAAATTACGAAATTTATGGTGACGATGACGGCTGTTTTGACTTTATAAAAAAACCTCTTGAATACACAGATAATATGTACTTTTGATTACTATCGCGTGAAAACTCAGGAAAACTTAAAAGGTTACTAACGTTGGTTAACATGCTATATTTAGAATTTTTTGAATCAGAAATAAACACAAAAACGATACCCCTGTCATAACCCGCAAGCCCATGATACCATAAAAGAGGAGATGGTATTTCACGTACACCTCTGTACAGCGACACGATAGACTATAGAAACGATAACCATGTTGTTTTTTTACTGTTAACCTTTTTACCACTTTCAAGAGTTGAATTCTAAAAAACCCAAAAACATCTCTTTAGTCATTTATGTTTGGGAATACTCCTGTGAAGTTTTGGATAAAAGAGTTTAAATAGTTTCCCCATACAAACTTTGGACCCCCATTGCACCCTCTAAGGAGTGGATTTCGACTCAACCTTTTTTAGAGCACCCCTACACCCTCAAAGAAACCTACGCGCTAAATTTGGAATCTTTAGAACCAGAAATGAACATAAATAATAAAACTGTATTGTTTTTTTCGAATTTTACCCCATCACACCATAACCGTGTACATAGTATTTCACGTCCGCCGCGTTAAAATTTAAAATCGTTATTGTATTCGTGATCTACGTCCCGATAAACCATAGAAACGATACCCAACTTGATTTTTTCACTTCGTCACCCTTTTTACCTTTTTCAGGGGTTGAATTTTCAAAAAACCTTAAACATACCTTAACTTAAATACTTTAAAGAATAGTCTTGCGAAGTTTCGGATAAAATAGTTCAACTAATCTTATTTCGCCATACAAACTATGGACCCCCATTTCAACCCCTTAGAAGGTGAATTTTGAAAAATCCTTTCTTAGTGCTCGTCTACACCATAAAAGGAACCTACACGCCAAATTTGGAGTCTCTAGGACCAGGGGTTTAGGCTGTGCTGTGCGTGCATCTTTGTTAGGGAGCTTCTTTTTTTATATTAAAAGATAAAAGATAAATAATAAAATTATATTGATATTTTTAGAATTTTACCCCATTACACCATAACCGTGTACATAGTATTTCATGTCCGCCGCGTTAAAATTAAAAATCGTTATTGTATTCGTGATCTACGTCCCGATAAACCATAGAAACGATACCCAACTTGATTTTTTCACTTCGTCACCCTTTTTACCTTTTTCCGAGGGTTAAATTTTCAAAAAACCTTTAACATACCTTTACTCAATTACTTTAAAGAATACTTTTGCGAAGTTTCGGATCAAATAGTTCAACTAATCTTATTTCGCCATACAAACTTTGGACCCCCATTTCAACCCCTTAGAAGGTGAATTTTGTAAAATCCTTTCTTAGTGCTCGTCTACACCATAAAAGGAACCTACGTGCCAAATTTGGAGTCTATAGGACCAGGGGTTTAGGCTGTGCGTGCATCTTTATAAGGGAGCTTCTTCTTTTATATATATAGATAAAAGATAAATAATAAAATTATATTGATATTTTTCGAATTTTACCCCATTACACCATAACCGTGTACATAGTATTTCACGTCCGCCGCGTTAAAATTAAAAATCGTTATTGTATTCGTGATCTACGTCCCGATAAACCATAGAAACGTTACCCAACTTGATTTTTTCACTTCGTCACTCTTTTTACCTTTTTCTGGGAGTTGAATTTTCAAAAAACCTTTAACATACCTTTACTCAATTACTTTAAAGAATACTTTTGCGAAGTTTCGGATCAAATAGTTCAACTAATCTTATTTCGCCATACAAACTTTGGACCCCCATTTCAACCCCTTAGAAGGTGAATTTTGTAAAATCCTTTCTTAGTGCTCGTCTACACCATAAAAGGAACCTACGTGCCAAATTTGGAGTCTATCGGACCAGGGGTTTAGGCTGTGCGTGCATCTTTATCAGGGAGCTTCTTCTTTTATATATATATGTCACCGTAATATTGTAAATTCCGTTAGATTATAATTTACCTAGCGAAATTGTAAACTATCGAAATATTGTCAACTGCGCCATACTGTTTACAATTTAACGTATTATTTTACGTTAGATTATAATCTGTCGAGCAGAAACCGTCGCATTGTCAAACAGCTATCTGATTGGTCGATCTCAAATATGGCCGCTGTGTACTTGCCATAGAGTTAGAAATTAAACACAGGTAGCAGAGAAATAAAGTACATGATTTTCAAGTGTTGTGAGATTATAATATATTTACCTATATGTCACCATAATATTATAAATGCCATTAGATTCAAACTCGCGAGATTATTAACTATCGAAAGATTGTAATCCGTAACGTAGGTTTGTTGAACGTAAACAAACAGTGGTCATCGAGATTATAAATTATCGAAAGATTGTTATCCGATTATAAAAAAACCGGCCAAGTGCGAGTCGGACTCGCGCACGAAGGGTTCCGTACCATTATCACTTTATCATTAAAAAATACAGTTAAATCAACCTACCTCAAAAACTGTAAGAGATAATTTAATCAAACCAAAAATCGTTGATAAAATTTATTAATGTGCGTAACATATATATTTTTTAGGATTTCATATCGCGTGCTTTAAAAAATAGAGGGGGGGGGCACATTTTTCAGACTTTGAGAGCTGATATCTCGAAAACGATTTCCTTAAATAAAGATGAGATTTATGAACCTTCATATCATTTTCAAAGACCATTCTATTAATACCCCACACGCTTATACAGGGTGGAAAGGGACGACGTTCCATCCCGCTACCGACCGAGTCTACCAACCATTACGATGAACTTTCAGTATGGGACCAACATCGAAAGCGTACATGGAAAATTGACTTTTCCATACTATTGAACTCTAACTAATCACTCACTTTGTATGAGGGGTTAATTTTTTTTTTCATATTTTGATGTTGATCCCATACTGAAAGTTCATCGTAATGGTTGGTAGAATCGGTCGGTAGCGGGATGGAACGTCGTCCCTTTCCACCCTGTATACAACTAAAATTTTTATTCTATCCCTCAGTCTCAGTTACATGTATTATATAGGTATAGTATCATAATCCTGTAGCGGTTCATACAACACATATCCTAACCAAATTTCATTACTGTAGCATTTATAGTTCGATCGACGAATCTATAAGGGTTCCGTTTTTGCCATTTTGGCTACGGAACTCTAAAAAGGTAATTGAACTTGCTAAATTGAATTATTACATAATCACGCCCTTTCAGAATACAATTTTGGTTTTATCACCAACCTTAAACATGAAGTTCACATACACTTTTTGTTAAATGTTTTGATATTTATTAATATTAACGTAAAAATATATCCGCGAACGTGTTTCACGATATGTGTCAAAGACGTCAAATACTATGGAAAGTCTGCCATATATGCTTACCTACCTGTTTTTACTTTCAACTGAAACATTGTACACAATTTAACGGATTGAGTTTTGGTAAATTATAATCAAATCAAATCCAATAAATATAAAAATAAAATAAAAAGTGCAATTTGAAGCTCTCAGTAATTTATCCATAGAATCATAGAAATGAACGACGCCGGGTGGGTACACGGAATTTCAGTCGTTCAAACAATGAGAGCTTGAACTGGTGTGATCCGATGCATGATATAACTCACAATTTGACGGTTTCGTGCCGACAGATTATAATTTACCAAAACTCAATCTGTTAAATTGTAAGTATGTTACGGATCACAATCGTTCGATATCTTATAACTTCGCGAGTAAGATTGTAATCTAGCGGCATTTATAATAATAATATGGTAACACGTACACTTATCTGATCTCACAACATTAGAAAACAATGTATTTTATTTGACTGAGATCTCTATTTGATTGGGAACGTCAAACACTCGGTGATAGTTACGGGTGTGGACTGTATGAGGATAATGAAAAGAAATGGATAGGGGAATTAAAAAACTATATTTAGGACACTTTACAATATTATTTCAGCAAGATACAAAGGCAAACTAAAACTGGGTATTTAAACATGTCAAAAAGTAAAATAATTCAAAACAGTGTCATTTACAATAATATAGTTGTAAAAAAAGGTCGCAATCCAACCAGTCGCTAATACGTGGTGTTTAAGTAGTTCAACCGCACTGCATTTCGATGCATGTTATAATTATTATAACTCACAATTTGACGATTTCGCGTCGACAGATTATAATTTAGCGCAAATCAATGCGTTAAACGTAACATACTTACAAAGTATGTTACGGATTACAATCTTTCGTAAGTTTATAATCTCGCTACTGAGACTGTAATCTATCAGCATTTATAATATTGTGGTGACACACACTTATTTGATGTCACAACATTAGAAAAGCGTGTAAGTATTTTATTTGACTGCCACTTGTGTTTGGTATCTAACTCTATGGCAAGTAAACAGAGAGGCCAAAGAACTGACCAATCAGATAGCCATTTGACAATGTGACGGTTTCTTCTCGATAGATTATAATCTAACGAAAAATAATGCGTTAAATTGGAAACAGTATGCCGCAGTTGACAATCTTTCGATACTTTACAATTTCGCTAGGTAAATTGTAATCTAACGGAATTAACAATATTACGGTGACATATAGATAAAAGATAAATAATAAAATTATATTGATATTTTTCGAATTTTACCCCATTACACCATAACCGTGTACATAGTATTTCACATTTTGATGTAACACAACTAGAAAAGGACTTGTAATTACTTTTAAACAAAAAAAAAAAAAAACACAACGTAGGAAACTTTAAATTAAATATGACGATCACAATTTTACTTCAATTATAAAACAAAGGGAAGGGTTTTACTTATACCCGAATGGTCTGAGAGGGGTATATTTATTTTGATCAATATTCATTCTCAAAATTTTAATCAAATATTATATTTATAATTATTTGATTTTTTTTTAATCAATCATATGCGAACAGTCTGAGAGGGGTATATTTAATTATCGTTAAATGTGTGATTACTTATTAGTAATTATTTCAGTGTGTTTTACAACATATAATTTGTTGATTGAGGATTCCAAGACATTCATTTAGGAATTTAAATGCTATTGAAATTATTTTGTGTGTTCCATTGACTAAATTAGTTAGGTAGGTAACGACAGTGTGTGTTGATATTTCAGTGTATTATATTTTATAAGTATTGATTTGGACAGGGTTAATTTTATTTAGCATTAAGCATGTCAGCGAGTAGTAGTAGGTGTGGAACAGGACCGTCTTCAGAAGTTCATGTATCACAGACACATGATATTAGCAGTTGTAGAAAGAATAATATTGTAATAATTCAGCCTTCAATAGAAAAACCTATTTTTCGTGGAATGGGAGAATCTAACCCGATGCAGTTTATACAAAAGTTACGTAAATATATAAACTTCTTAGGTACACATGAAAGGGCGTTAGATATCGCAGTAGAATGTTTGACAGAGCCAGCTCTAAACGTTATGGGACTTAGTAGTAAAAACTGGCGATGCTTAGATGATTTTGAGACTAATTTTAAACGTCGTTATTGGAGTGAACGACAACAAATGATTGAATTTACTAAGCTATTAAATGGGTCGTATAATCCTTGTGGCAAATTATGTATGTACGAATATTTTGCTAGCCTGATGGAGGTCGTTGGTAATTTTACTATACCGTTTGATGAAAGACTTTTAATTGATTCGGTAATCCGACATTTTCCAAAACAGATTCAACAGTTATGGTTTTGTTTAGGTAGTAAAGCAGAAAGAAACATTTCATCAGCAATCGATTTTCTTTTTGGTCTAGATCAGATTGACAAAGGTACGAGTCAAAACGGTTCCATTAGCCGTGACAGTAATAGTATAGCTACTGAAAATAATACACGACAACATTCACAGAGCAGGAGTAATAATTATGCGCTAGATAGAGGTTCAGTTAAGGTAGCCCCTGTTGATAAACAACGGAGGAAGTATAGACCCAGGTGGATGAGGAGACTCTGGCGAGAACAGGGTATTAATGTAGATACAGATAATTTTACTCAGGGGAACGCTAATGATCTACATAATACATATTGATTTTGGTTACAGAAAATCCAGGTTCGAATCCTGTGTAAGAAATTCAAGTATAATCTAGCATATAATATTTACTCTATATTGTATAGATACCTAACGATACTATATATACATTTCAGTGTACAAAGAGAAGGTTTCAAGTTAAATATTCGTCTAAAACCGGCTAACAAGCTGTGCGTTACAGACGACTAATCAACGTTGAAATTCAAAATAACTTTAACATACGTCTAAAAACCGGCTAACAAGCTGTGCGTTACAGACGACTAGACAACGTTGAAATTCAAAATAACTTGAACATACGTCTAAAAACCGGCTGAAAAGCTGTGCGTTACAGACGACTAGACAACGTTGAAATTCCAAATCACTTTAGCATGCGTCTAAAAACCGGCTGAAAAGCTGTGCGTTACAGACGATAAGACAAGGTTGAAATCTTAACATCACTTTAACATTCGTCCAAAAACCGGCTGAAAAGCTGTGCGTTACAGACGACAAGACAAGGTTGAAATCTTAAAATCACTTTATAATCCGTCTAAGACCGGCTAAATTAGCTGTGCGTTAAACAAGACAACAAGACAACGTTGAAATTAAAAAAAATCATTTTGTAATTCGTCTAAGACCGGCTAAATTAGCTGTGCGTTAAACAAGACGACAAGATAACGTTCAAATTCAGAAATACCGATTTTCATATTTGTCCTTACCAGCTTTTCAGCTGTGTGTCAAAGAATCAAAATCTATATTGAAAGTACTAAACAATTGCCTAAGACCGGCTTTTCAGCTGTGTGTCAAAGAATCAAAATTTATATTGAAAGTACTAAACGATTGCCTAAGACCGGCTTTTCAGCTGAGTGTCAAAGAATTTACCGATGGGATCATTAAAAAAAAAGAATAAGCATCCTGTATACGAACGATGGTTATAGCAGCTCATATCTTCTCCGTGAGGAAATGACTCTGCGACATGTGATCAAGTCTTTGTTCGAATTTGTGTAGATTGAATTTCAGTTTGATTGTCATGATTCAACAGATATTATAATTACATGACCATATCAGAAAACAAAGAAATAATAAATATACCTAAGATTTTCCAGTAATTTACTGCGCTGCAGGTAATAAAATATTTAACAAGAATAATACAGTGCAATGATTGCATAATATTTATTTTATACACATTATAATGTTCAGTAACTTGTGTTTTAAACACTTAAGTTTTGTATTTGAATTCAATAAAATAACTTATTTTACAATGGTAGTAATAATGGAACTTTTATTACACATTTATTAATCGCAATACAAATGACATAAATTACCATAAACAGATTTTTCATAAAAAATTGGCGATTTTAGTTCTTGATATATCGGTATTGTTGCTATACGCATCAACTTTCGCCGTCATCTATAATAATAATAACAGTTTAAAATCTTATAACTGCCACAATTATTGCATTTATCTAAAGATTTATACAACAGAAAACAACATCTCTTGACTATATTATGAAAGTCGATAGTGAATGTATATATTTACCATCATTGGTGGAATGTAAAATGAAGTATGGATGAGAAAAAAAAACAAACCAATTATATATTTCAATGTAATAAACAATTATTATTATGTAAAAAAAAAAATGTTGTGTGAAAATCTCTGGCCAGAGTAAAGGTGATTTTGAAAGAAGATGAATGTGTATAAACCAAAAGTGATTATTGTGGTATATTATTAAAATCTATTTGAATGAATGTGTCTCGAGGTTTAGTTTTCATATTATTCAATTAATTGGCAGAATATTATATGAGATTAATATTGCATAAAGACTTGTAACGATTACAAAGTGAATTTATTACATTACAAATACATCGTGTTTTCAATTGGTATTGAACACGACGATCATAGTTATTTATTATTATTATTATTTATTATAGGCGAGCAGCTTTTAGCTGATGTGCCTATGTCACACAGTGTCCAAAAAAAAAAAAAAAAAAGTTAATATATAGTTCAAGTTGGTAAATTTCACAAAAGTCACTTCACATCACAGAGCTCCAATAAATTATTAGTCCAATTTATTGTCCAAAAGCCATTTGAGCCATTTGTTATTGGGTTTATTCATAAATATATTTACTACTATGATTATGTTAAGATTAATTAGCAAAGATTTATTTAGCGTGGTAACAGAAACATACGAGTATAATGCAATTTATCGATCCAAGATAAATGAATTTCATATTTAGAATTTAACTTGTTAATTGAAAATAAGTATTTTAAAGATAACACGTATGTTCGATAGGTTGAAGTATTTCTCTCGAAGGAAAGACCCAAATGCTTAAGTGTTGTTTGTTTATTGCCCACTTCAAGCAGACTCGAGTAGGACCATAAAGTCTGATTTTAAAATGAATGAGCGTTATGTGACGCCCAGTTCGGTTTCAGGACTGGGCTATCTACAGAGAGTGCTATTATGTGCCTGAAGCATACTGTCGGACATTACACGGACA
Source organism: Thaumatotibia leucotreta (assembly GCA_025490895.1). NCBI lineage: Eukaryota > Metazoa > Arthropoda > Insecta > Lepidoptera > Tortricidae > Thaumatotibia > Thaumatotibia leucotreta. The sequence continues at coordinate 16,894 of JALPQI010004646.1, forward strand.
GGAAAACACCGATATATTCCTGCTTCCTGGATCTCTCCAAGGCATTTGACAGAGTCAATTATAGTATCCTTTGGAGGAAGATGGAGGAAGCAGGTGTTCCGGGTGACTGCACAGAGTTACTAAGATACTGGTATCAAAATCAAATTAACCAGGTGAGATGGGCCGGGGCTCTGTCGACGGAGTACAAAATGGAATGTGGAGTAAGGCAGGGGGGCCTAACATCCCCTAAACTGTTCAATTTTTATATGAACGATTTAATAGGCGAGCTCAGCAGCATGCATGCTGGATGCTTTATTGAAAACACTTGTGTCAACAATATAAGCTACGCGGATGACATGGTGCTGCTGAGCCCGTCTATAGGGGCCCTCAGACAACTTGTGGCCAGGTGTGAGGAGTATGCCATTGCGCACGGACTTGTGTACAACGCCACCAAGAGTGTAGTTATGGTGTTTAAGGCGGGTAAAATTAAACCGTATTTTATTCCTCCTGTGACCCTTGGTGGGGTTGTACTTAAGATAGTGGACCGCTTTAAGTACCTTGGTCACATTCTAACGGATGACTTATGCGATGATAGTGACATAGAGAGAGAGCGTAGGGCGTTGTCAGTGAGAAGTAACATGCTGGCTCGCAGATTCGCTAGATGCTCCGAGGAAGTAAAAGTTATGTTATTTAAGACATACTGTACATCTTTTTACTCTAGCGGTCTGTGGGTTCGGTATACCAAACGAGCGTACAACGCCCTACGTATCCAATACAATAACGCCTTTAGAATGTTGTTGAGGCTCCCCAAATGGTGCAGTGCGTCGGAAATGTTCGCCAAAGCGCGCACGAATGACTTTCACGCGATAATGCGCAATAAAATCACGTCACTGATGGGTCGCATTAGATGGAGTCAAAACAGCATTCTAAAGGTGTTTGCTGGAAGGTACGACGGCCCCTTTATGTGGCATTGGATTAACCAGGTCAGGACTACATGGACGTACGTCAAGTAGTTTCTGGCACTGATTGAAAATTAGTTTTATAAGTCACTAACACTAGTTTTAAGATCAATGTAACTAACATACTATGGACATAAGTCTGAAAATAAAGAATTTATTATATATATTATTATTAAGAAAAAACGGGGTTGATTGATTACGTTGTTAGTCCAAAGAACAGCACTTAATTTTTTATAGCCCTAGTTGGTGTAGAAAGTGAAAATATGTACATTTTAACTGTCTACAGAGAGGGGGGTGTAATGGCAACATATCCCATAGGTTAATTACATAGGTTAATTATTATTTCTAGAGATATGTCTTCTTACTTATGACAATGGAACGCACCAAATGATGGACACACTTTCTAAAACATAACGTAATAAAATAACATTGCATTTCTTTATCTTATGAAAGACAATGCGCATTTCTAAGGAACAAACCCATTAAGACCCTGTCTATTTTTTTTAGACGGAATAAACTTTTGCGCTTTTGAATTCCACAGCGTCGTCCCAAGATCTTCAAACATGTGGGAACGATTACACTAGTCTGAGACGCTTGACAACGAGGCACAATAACAACAACCTAGCGTCAGACAAGGAAAGTGCCACATGCTGCCAGAGGTGTGACAGAGAGGCTAAATCAACACCCTGATCTGATACTGTGACTGTTCCATGTTCATGTTTGAACAGTAAAATCACTTACATTTGTAGTTAGATTTGTTATTCATCCATAATTTATAACAATTGCATTCTGACGACACTTTGGTGTGTAATAAATACATTTTATGATTATGTATTCTCAGAAACCTGAAATAAATATTGTTTGTTCTATCGTAAACAAACAATAATATTTTGTTATAAAATATTAATGTTTGTTGATTATGACATTAATGACAAATGGGAACGTCATTTGTTGTTAAAGCCGTATCTCACCTTTCACGACATTGCATCACGATAAATCCGATGCACATTTTAATTTTATTTAATATATTATTTCACAATACTAAATAAATTTATGATTATGGTGTCAACAATTTACGTTTGTTGTAAATTGTTGTATTCAGTTTAATACGGGCTTTTTATTATACATGTCTGGTTTCACATATTTTTATTTATCAAATTCAAATATTCAAAATTTATGAAAGCATATTCGACATATTTTGTCATGAAATTTCTGTATAAAAAGACAGAATTTTCCATAGAAAGGGTTCTCCCGTTTTGATCGCGAACCAGTTAAGATCCCGTCTCCTTAAGTAATGGATTCTCTGGAGGGCGAAGCTCTGCCCAAATTATGTTATGTCAAGTATTCTGTGTGTATCTATTAATAATGTTATACCTTAATTTTACTGGAAATTATGGTGAGTCAACCTAGTTTCTTCCCAACATCAGTCAGTAGAGTCGGTCATTCATTTGGGGAAGGGTAATTATAACATTCATTCTAAAGTAACTTTAAGATCTATATTCTCTAACAAAGCCTAATAATATAATTCAATTCTGGGCTGTTGTTAGTTAATTCGTTTTGGTTTTCTAGGTTCTCTAATTCTCTAGTGTGGGGGGCGTCAAGCGATGCACTGTCAACTGTTAAAGGTGTTCACTATAATATAAAAGTAACAATGATTCTGTCAAGTTGAGTCCAGTAGCTACAGACTGAACCAAAGAGTTTTGGGCAGACTGTTTAAGGTCCAATTGCGAGGCGAAGCAGTGCATTGGGTCCTATAGAGCAGAAGGAACGCTCATCTTGGTTGATCATTCAGAGAACGAATGTATCGATTAACATTATTATTAACAAAAGTGCTTGCTTTTCACTCTTTAACCCTGGAGAATTTGAGTATTAGCTGTAGCTAGGCTTAGCTTGGGGTTATACTGCAATATGATACGCGTATGAATACTTGGTGCTTCTTTTCATCTTTTCCCTTTGTTTGCATTGCAGTTAGGTTCCGAAGCACTGTAAAATTTAGCTAGGAGTAGTGAGGAAGCCCAACTGACAGAGTTAACTCTACACTGGTTGGTTTAGCGTTGCCTCTTTACCCCACCCAAAATTGCTGGAACTGTTAATTTAGCTAGCAGATGTGTTAGGGTTAAAAGCAATAAATTTGTTAGAAGTTCCAGTCAATTGACAGAGGTCACTTAGATGGTCGGGGATATTCCTCTCTGAGGAATTTTATTTTTATTGTTTCATTCTTCACATTATATATTTTATAATCTTCATTACTCATTGTTCTACTAATCAATAAACTTCAATTTCAGTGCTTAATAATGTCAAAACTATCTATCTTAATATTCCCTCAAAATCAATAATAACAATGTCACGTTTTCCTTTAATTAAATAGTCATTTCTCTTTATTATTACATGTCCAAATATCTGTTTGTTTTGTGTCCAAAGATTTAGCTTGTTTCACATTAAAGAATCTCTGTTACTATACGGTTCACAACATAGGTGTCCTACCCTAGACTAGACGATCACTGGCCAATTTATAATCAAGTTCTTCAATTTATTATTAAGTTCAAATTTACAGTTTTCAATGTTATATTTAACTGTATAAATTTATATTAATAAAACAAGTATATTTAAATTTAGTTTCATTTCTTTTTAGAGGGGGGGGTTGTTTACAATACCTATCTACGTGATGCTTGCCGCCCCGCCATTTTTGCAACCAAGAGATCTACGATGCGTTTGCGCAGTTTCCGAAAGTCAAATCCTTATGTCAATGTTTATAAGGTCGGAAATAGATATAAGTAGCGATAAGATAATGTTGTGTAGGGTTTCCTTAGGGAAATGTGTAGAGGATGGAGGACACTTCGATGGCAGCCGGGAAGAATGCGGGTCGTGCAGTTTTGTAATAGTTTCGATATTTTTGGAATATTATTAGATTAATTATCTAAATCGTACATTAGAATCAGTGGTTGCCGATCCAGTATTCACAGCTAAGTGTTTTATTACCAATTGTGTCGTGTGCATTCTAAATAATATATGTAAATCATATTTCATTAATTAAATTGGTTCAAATAATATAGGTACTATAAGGTACTTTGTAAATAATTGGTTACATTAATATTGACCACTTTTTTGATAATAACTGAGTACACACGACATACCTTTTATGATTGTTTTGATTGTCCTTGTGTGATATTTGTGTATAGAATTATAATATTGTGTTGGGTTCGATTCCCGATATTTAAATACCTAAGACTTGAGTAAGTGATTATGATATTGTTGTACTTTTAAGTCATGATCGAAGATTGTACGTCACAGTGTAGATCAGTAATGTCTTACTGATCCATTTATGTGTTGTTCTATAACCACTGTGTATAATTTAACATTGTAATTATCAGATTATGACTGATCTTAATCATGATAATATTTAAACGAGTTCGATCCTCGTTCAATTGATATTAGCCAAAGAACCTTATATTGGATTGTTTTACAAACAGGGGTTCGAATCCCTATTTACTGATATTTCTGAGAACAGGCTAACATATTGTGGACACTTAATGTTGATGTCAATTTAATATATAACAGACTTATTTCTGTGTGTATGGAGTCCTTAAATATAATTGAATTTTCTGAGTGTTATATTATACATTATTGTCTTGGAATTTTCATTCAAGAGGTTGTATTTGTAATTAATGTTACGGTGAAATGTAATAATTATTATTATTTACTTAGCATAAATAATACTTGCTTTTGCCGGGTTTTTCTGGGTTTCCCTGGCTTTAGCAAAATATATTGAATTATGTTCCCAGAAAAGGAAGGTGTTTAGGTACTTTTGCTTTGTGTAAATTTAAAGAAGTAGTTTTATTTGGTATGATAGTAATTGTTAATTTTCGTAATAATCTAGTAATCTTTAATAAGGTTAAAGATTTTATTATGTATTTAAAACTTAATAGATCGAATAGGAACACACCTTTCCTTACTAATTTGCGATAATATATTTCAAATTTATAAATCGCCATGTGACTTATCAATCAATACCCCTACTTACCTCAGACCTTACTTATTACTAGCAATTATTTTCACAACTATTTGATTCCCTTAAGAAATAAAGTCGAGCCCGAATTAAATACACGTCAGATACCATTACAATGGTCATTAATATGCAAGAGGCATATGGGTGTGTATTGCAGGATACACTAGTATCAGATCAGCAGTGTTATTCAGTGTTATTCAAGGAAACCGCCTTGCTAACAGCGTTGTGTCAGCGCTGCGGCAGCGACGAGCCTAAAAATGGTATTCGCTAATGCACATTAAACGACACTAGTGCTCGGCGACGAATGCGGCGTGAGCTGGAACTACACTGCGTCGAGAGTTACCGCCTACAGTTCGACGACGAGCTGTTCTATGTTAGTGAATACCGTTTTTCGCAGCGCTGCGCTCTACGTCGAAATGAAGGCTGTCTCGTCGTCGAGCTCGTTGACGAACGCAGCGTCGAATGTGTGAATAAGAGAATAGCATAGCTGTTGTGTTGAGACTGACAATTGTATATGGAATTATCTGAACGTTACTTCCAGACCGACTTCCGATATATCTGATGATGACTGAACAATGTGAAATCACTAACTGTAGGAAAATGTAAGAAATTTCAGAAAGAACGCAATTAAAAGTGTACGTTTTCAGTCACTGAATTTTTTTGTTTCGCAAAACTTCTTTCGACTTTTTATACAATCCAGATTTTGAGCTGTGAACTTTCCAGTTCCAAGACAGCGCTTCAAGAACTGTTAAACTTTCAGGAATCATTTCGGAGTTGGACTTGTCGAAGCCTTGAAAGGCTTTCGCTTGATTCTATTCGGGCCAAACAAAGTTATTTATATATTGATTTAAACTTTAAACTAACTAACGACAAACTAAAATTTACGCCTTTACCTATTTTTAGTTAAAAACATTGATATTTATTAGTATTAACGTAAAAATACCATATCACGATACCGATCAACGTATATCACGATAATACGATATATGTGTCAAAGACGTCAAATGTCACATGTCACAAAAGTCACATAGTCAATAGATATACAGTCAATAGATCACAATTCAATATTAAAAATTCTAAATCGATTAATGGTCACAACCATTGTGTATACAAAAGTAAAAAGGAGTTGGCATCTCCTAAATAGATACTCTGTGTTAGTGTTATTAAAAAAATATCTTATAAAATAAAATATGTTTGCATCATAAGATAACACAGAACGGTACGGAACAGTGTTATGTTTTCAAAATGACGGACTTTAGTCCAATCCTTGATAGTACCTAAGTGTAAATAGGTACCCCTCTACCAATGTCATAATATATATTATATCGATAAACGCCACCTGAAATTTACCAACGTACAGTACTTTTGCGTTTAGGTCAACCTTAATAAATTTGGCATAATATGCCAAATTTATTAAGGTTCCCTATATGACAATATTATTGTATTACCATATACATTAGTTAGAGGGACAGCCGAGAACGGGGGGGACGAATATTCCTAGCTACTGATCGTATCTACTTACAAAGGTGTATACTATGCATGGACGCACATAATTAAACACAAGGTAAATTACAATCTTTTATTATACTGGTTCACAAATGATAAACCTCTGTTGTGAGAAGAACCAGCAAGAAACTCAGACGGTCTTACATTTTCCAAACTTTAAATAATCACAACAAGTACACACTTAAAACAAGACTATTTACAACACTATAAACTATACTGATAGAAAACGACTGGAGAGTTATAAGCTTGCGTCCATGCATCATTTACTCAACCCTGGAATGCTTTATTCCAACTCTAAATCAAGAATGAATCCCTGAACACTGCGCTAGTGACCTTTTATAATGTTAGCTCCAAACTACCTGCTTCATAGGCGGGTAGATATCAACATGACGTTTAATGTCTACCTGCATGGACCAAGCAAAGAACATCTCAAGCAAAACATTGCTTATCGTTTTCTAGATTTTATCACTCTTAACAAATTAAATGTAAACATTGCAAATAAGACTATTCTTATTGTAAATAAGACTATTCAGACGTTCGATGACTCGACATGTCGTACACGTCTGCGCCAACTGAAGCATGTCTCCGACACGGCCATACTGACAAGACAAGCGTCCTCGCTTGTACGTATATCTGAAACAAACACGTACACCAGTAGTCTTTGTTACCACTCGGTCACTCCTGACCAAATTATCTGTCTACGTAAAATCATCTCAACTCAAGAAAAATAATTTTAATCTTTGGAACTGAATTTGGGATCACTTATGGTCAATTATTTACCACCAATTTAAATTCAAGAGCAAACAAGTGCCATCTGGCTTTCCTAGCCACATTTTACGTAAAACATTACAGAAAACTTTCGGAAGAATATAATCTCCTTCGTGGCCTATTGGTTATCACATAACCACACACATTACGCGCATCCCCAAGGGATCGCTGATTTATCCCTATGACACTACGGTCTCTAAAACGCGACCTCCGCCAGAGCCTGTCGCGCACCGCGTACCCACGGACTACTCACAGGCAGACACAACGGGCTACGGCTACGATCAAGCCTCTGGTACGGTCGACCCATTCTGACCTCGATACATAATGGGATAGAAATGACTACTGTTAAATTTTACGAAATCAAATTGGAAACAATTTTACACACGACCATTTCACACTCCTCTTCTATAACCTGTTAGAGGATCGTAGGAACATCTTACAATCGTCCACATGATTCTATACACATCTACCACTGTAGCAAGGTACGCAGGTAAAACCACCAACTGTTATCAGAAATACTGTAAGCAAACTCGTCGTCCTCAGCAATGTACACAGAAAAACAATCTACAGTCATCAACATGTCACAAAACACCCGCTATCCGAGTAAAGTACACGGACAAATCTATAACCTTCAGCGCAGTCACTGACTGACCTGAGTTTAACTGACTGACCAGGTCCTTTATAAAGCGAAACGCTTTATAAAGGACCTGGGCAGGCGATTACGGGATAGGGGTTGCGATCCTAGGTCTGGTTCGTACCTGGTCCAACGTATATCTTTGGCAGTCCAGCGCGGCAATGCAGCGAGTATTTTTGGAACCTTTGGGCCAGGTGCTTACCATGCGTAGGAAATACTTTTGATGGGTTTTTTTTTTTTTCTTGTTTTTACAATAATTTTTATTTGATGACGAAGCGTGTTGCGGATTATTTAACTGTCAGTGTATGCATGATCTTTTGACGAAACCTGTGGTGGATGTTTTGGTGTGTAATTTTGATTTGGTTTTTTTTTTATCAATAAATATTTAAACTGACTGACCTGAGTAAATAAAGTTTGCAAGAACACACTTTAACTCTTAACATCATTGTTGGCAAGCTCATCAGCCACGACCTTAGCAAGGTACGCAGGAATACCATCTACAGTCACCATTAATACTGTAGGAACACTTCATCTACGACCTCAGCGAGGTACGCAGGAATACCATCTACAGTCACCATAATACTGTAGGCACACTTCATCCACGACCTCAGCTACCAGCGTACCTACGCAGGAACACTGTCTACAATCATCACATGATTGTACGAAAACCATCCACAGTCACCAAACTGACTGTGGGCATACTCTGAAGCCAACTTATTACTTTGCCCAACATACGATTTACAACATTCGTCATCACGTTTGGGATTTTAACAAGACAATGTCAAAAATCATGCCAGTCTTTAGGCAATTAACATCCCGGCTCATTTTTACCCTCAGAACGTAACGGTATACCAAAAATTCACATCTATCATCACGTCATTAAATATCACTCAGTTACATTTCTTGAAAGCCAAGTTCAGTTTTACCAATTAAAAGTCAAAATGATTTAAACTAAAGAGTCAATCCCTCGACTCAAACAAAAACGTAAGTTACTCAACCAGGTTACACCATAACCATGCACCTGATTGAATTCCAGTCCATGGGCTTGTTAGGATCTAATAACCCATCAGAAGTTAACCATTTCAGCCGCGTAAGTGCTACTCCTCGCAAAGAGTATACTGCACATAAAAAACAGTCCACGTGCACCTTTTACATGCTCCAGAACTTCCGATGCGATTATTAGATCACGCTCAATCCATCGAACTTGCTCTCAGTCCATTGAAAGCTCAAATGACATAAGAACTCATTAAATTTAACAATTACCCTTTCCGCATTTAAAGTAGTTAATAGAAAATTAAATGCCGTAATGCAGTATCATATTTTCTTTAGGTACTCATTTAATCAATTAAGGGAATTAAAATCAACTTCATTAACATTTGAAACAGACTAGCAAGTCTGTCTATGTACTTACTACTTTACTAGCTAAGTAACCGACATAGTTCTACAATAGTAAAAATGAAACACTTCACTTCAACAAAAACAACAAATGGGTTGCAGTACTCACAGCAGTTACAATACTCCAGATGCTACACCGAGCAATAGAGTCTTAACAACCACCTCCATGGCTGTCGGACAATCAAAACGCATTGACCACTTACACCATTAAACCAAACGCACGCCACTCACAGTCGTGGCCGCACTGAGACGGAAAAATAGATCCGATTTTACACCTACGACTACGAATGATAAATGGTGTATGTAGTCCGAGAAAACTGAACCCTGAACCCAACAAAAATGTAAATAGTTTCATTCCACGATTGCAAACTATAATGACTAATTCTAGTAACCACCATTTTAATTGAACTAAGGTAGTCAAACTGAAACTATTGACGGTCCAAATAATAAGAAATGATTATCATCATCATCACCATAACCACCATCATCATCACAATAACCATCATCATCATCATAATAACCATCATCAACATCATAACCACCATCATGATCATAACAACCATCATCATCATAACCACCATCTTCATCATAACTACCATCATCATCATAACCACCATCTCCACCATCATCATCATCACCACCATCATCATCATCATCATCATCATCATCATCATCATCATCATCATCATCACCACCATCATCATCACCACCATCATCATCATCATCATCATCATCATCATCACCACCATCATCATCATCATCATCATCATCACCATCATCACCATCATCATCATCATCATCATCATCCTATATCAGAAATTGTTAAAATAGATCTCAATGCGTTTAATAAAACTTTAAAGTCTTTAATAAACTTGCGTAACCTTACGTTATCGCTGTCTAATTTAGTTTTAATGTTGCATTTCTTGCTCAAGTTTTAACTCTATAGAATCGAAAGGGTAGAAGCCCTCAATGACTCCAACAACATTGGTTTCACCAATTAGCTCAGGGCTCAAATAGCCCAACAAAATGTGAACTCCTCACCGGATTGACAACGTGTCTACACCACGCGCTGCACCACGTGTTCACGGTAGGCAGCAGCGACACCAGTCATCAGCCTCTGTCGCGCCGTCGGGACATGATGGCAGCAATAACTTGCAGGCCGGCAGCTCGCTCCGATTCACCATGTTGAACTGTAATCATCAAATTGTACGGTATCAGTTTTATCACAGAGATAATTTGCATGCGAGCTCTCAACTTAACCTGATCACAAAAACAAAAAGTTGAGGTTAGGGTATTGGTATCTTTTTCACTTTGTATTAAAATAATAATGGGCTTCACTTTACTACAACCAAGTTAATCTCGCAGATAATAAAACGTTTTTGAGAACACAAAAACTTTACGCTAAAAATAGAAATGTCAAACTGCATTAAAACAATTGGAACGAAACCTGTCCTTTTATTTCCATTGCTCAAAAAGCAAATCCCGAAGACCTGGAGTCTTTATTCTCCTTCATTTCCTGGACGTTTCAGAAGAAATTGTGGTAGTTTCATCGCAACAGCATAGTCATCCTGAACGGAAGTTCTGGCTGCTATGAATGCGTTGTTCTTGAAATTGAAACATTCTGAGCTCGTTTCATTGCCACAACATAGTCATCAGTGTCATCACGAACGAAATCATCACGAAACATTCTGTAACATAAATTTCACACGCATAGAAAACTTAAAAAAACAGGCTATAAGAATCTCTAATCAATTTTTGGTAGACCACAAAATAAAACCACGGGTTACCAGCCCGTATTTCAGAACTGCTAGTATTTCAAAAATCAGAAAAGTAACAAGTATGAGCCATGATATTCTTTGAAATTATTTGAATTACTGTTTTTTTTGTGAAGTGGGTGGAGTACCTACCCACACGTATTGCAACAATAGAAATTCCATAATAAAACTAATTTGATATCTCAAATTACGTCTCGAAACAGACTTTGCTTCAAAAGATACAAGTAGTTTACACCTTACACCAAATAAAATCGATAGTTCAACCTTACCGACTGTCATGATTTCAAACCTCACTCTTTACGTGTGGTACATTTAGGTACCATCACCACTTATTGTAGGCGATTAGTCAACATCCCACTTTCTGATGTTAGAGGGACAGCCGAGAACGGGGGGGACGAATATTCCTAGCTACTGATCGTATCTACTTACAAAGGTGTATACTATGCATGGACGCACATAATTAAACACAAGGTAAATTACAATCTTTTATTATACTGGTTCACAAATGATAAACCTCTGTTGTGAGAAGAACCAGCAAGAAACTCAGACGGTCTTACATTTTCCAAACTTTAAATAATCACAACAAGTACACACTTAAAACAAGACTATTTACAACACTATAAACTATACTGATAGAAAACGACTGGAGAGTTATAAGCTTGCGTCCATGCATCATTTACTCAACCCTGGAATGCTTTATTCCAACTCTAAATCAAGAATGAATCCCTGAACACTGCGCTAGTGACCTTTTATAATGTTAGCTCCAAACTACCTGCTTCATAGGCGGGTAGATATCAACATGACGTTTAATGTCTACCTGCATGAACCAAGCAAAGAACATCTCAAGCAAAACATTGCTTATCGTTTTCTAGATTTTATCACTCTTAACAAATTAAATGTAAACATTGCAAATAAGACTATTCTTATTGTAAATAAGACTATTCAGACGTTCGATGACTCGACATGTCGTACACGTCTGCGCCAACTGAAGCATGTCTCCGACACATTTATATCCTACAGATAATATTCTCAGTAAAAACTACTTACTTACATTAGTAAGTACTAACTATCTATGCTTACTAAGCCTTAGATCACTAAACAATTTTACTACTTCATCCGTACTAGTCATAGAGACTGAACTAGGTACTGATATTTTAGTATTCTCTTGCTATTCATTTATATTACGAATGAGAAACATCAAAGCGAAGGACGTGAGTGTTTGTTTACTGCCGGTGGAAATAATATTATCATACGTATTTTCATTTTAGAGTATTCCACCGACTTCAAAAAATAAGTACCTGTTTGTGTTTTTATTACTTGGCGCCGACTTAAAACGATATTTTTTAAACTAGCGCATGTAAATTGTAGGATAATAACTTATGTATACCTATAATATATTTTATTTTATCTGTATTAAGAACAAGGTCCGTGTGGTGACGGCAGTAAGAATACATTTGTCTCCACCCCAACTCCTCCTGCGGGTGTCGTAAGAGTCGACTAAAGGATTGAAGTGTCACTGACCATTATTTGATAAAAGATTGATGATGGGCAGCAGCGTCATCATAATGGACACATTACTGCGATCACCAATCCGCTTGTCCAGCGTGGCGATTATGGGCATTTACCTCCTAATGCGTCTATACGCATTGTTAATAGGAGAGGCCTACGTCCAGCAGTGGACTATCATCGGCTGATGATGATGATGATGATGAAGAACAAGGGATCACATTAAAATTCTTTTGACTACAAAAACTCGCTCCGCTGAGATTTCTGTCGTTTGATATAAATTGTACGTACATTCCTGTGACAAATTATTATTTAAAATGTACGGAGATTCCAGGATAAGCGGAATTGTACCGACGAGCCATGGAAATGAATATTTTTAGAATCCCGTAACAAAAGGGTACAGAATATAGCAATACGGGTAAAGAAAACAAATATAGTTTGCGATTTTATCATCTACGAGTGCATTTATTACACTTGAAATATTTACAAACTTATTAGTAAAAGCAATTGCTTTTAAATGGTTACAATTGGTTCACGCAATAAGTAATTTTTCCTAACTATTGCGCGAACTTATCGCACGCTTCGCGCGCGGTAATTTCTCTTTTTGACGCACTCGTTATGAAAAAAATCGTCCCTTACACGTGCAAAAAATAGTTTTCCCGCTCTAGTTAGGAAATGTACTATTATTATCATAGAAAAACAATCTCGCATAAGGATGCGACATTGTTTTTAATCATCTTGAAGGCAAGTTACATACTTCGACGACATATAGGTGGCACACGGAATGCTTATTTTCTACTTGATGATGGTTATAAAATCTATACGAGACCCTCCATACGCGAATCAGATATATTGAACTTCACCGGTTTTTTATTTGTTTATGTTTTCAATTGTCAAGCTAAAATTGGTTGATAAGATGGAGGAAAGTGCCATCCCAGAGGCAAATTTATACCCAAAGCGGTTCGTTAAGTGAGGCACGACCTTGCGATAAATTTCCATTATCTTGGAGTACTGACATTACAAAACTCAGAATTACATTATATTCATACTGTTGTTTTTATATTGATTTCAAAAAACAAATAAAACATGGAAACTGCGCGCCATACTAAATTTCCTACTACTACTAAATTAACCTTTCAAAAATGGTCCTGAATTTTAGTTGACAAGTTTAGTGGAGCCCCGTTTACAATGCATCACGGTAATGAATTTCAATTTCAACCTATAAAAACTTAAACCGTCATTTAAAACTAGTTTTGATTGGTCCAACAAAGATTTGATTGGCTGTATTCTATAAACATTTGTCTAAGATGTTGTGCCGAACTATGCGCGGTGTTAAGAAAAACTTACTCTATGTCCTGCCCATCTTGGCACAATTGAACAATTGATTTTGATGGCATTTTTGAGCTGGTGTTAGACGTCCATGTTATATATGGTCGCAGATTGATTTAAACTTTCACGTTTATCACTTATATTAAGTATTATGTAACGTCATTCCCGAAACATCAGGATAATAGTGAACGTAAGTTTACACAATTAAGACCTGATTGTCGTTAAAATATGACTGTTAGTTTTCTTCAAGTACCTGTTCTTTAACTAAAAGTATCTACGCATGAGTTTGTTGTGCTTACCAAATTAATCTTAAATAAATTTCTTCCCACTGACCCATTTGGATTGATCTCTTGGTAGGTATAAAAGTTTAAGAATAAAACAAAGTCGCTTTCTCTGTCCCTGTATCCCTAATGTATGCTCAATTATTTGAAACTACGCAACGGGATGGATGCGATTTATTTTTAATAAATGGAGTGATTCAAAAGGAAGGCTTTAGAATCAGTACCTTTAGTACGTGTATGAAGCCGGGGCGGGTCGCTAGTAAGTTTATAACTAGTAGAGGTTTTCAAGCGTAAAATATTCGATAGATTATTAGGTACTTACTTGTCGCAGTGAGACAGCTGGGATTAGTTATAGATGTTTAATGTCGTACTCGTAAACTAAACTCATGCGTCTTAAATCTAATCATCCATTAAATTTTAAAACAAGGTACATGCAAACATTAAATGCATCACGCTATAAAACATGCTGAAAATAAAAACAACCAATAAAAATTCCGACGTGTTCAACCATTATTCAAGTCACGTCTACTCGTATGGTTACTATTACTATTCGCTTTTCATTGACCGCTAAACTCTTCACTTTAGTTCTCGCTCGAGGGATGTAGATTGTGAACAGGCAATGTAATGTATTCATTGAGGATTATTCGACTATCACGTGGGGGTTCTGTGCCACCTGTTGCTACGCGACAGGGCGTGGGAGGCACGCATGCGCTCATCGCATTTGTTTACGTTCAAATGAAAGTTCGAGAAAAAGCCAAGGTTTTTAAAATGACCTTCGAATGCACGGGAAAAATTACATAGATCAAATAAGCTACGGGAAATTGTGGAAGAAGCGAGTGCAAATACTTCGAATATTGTTTTTTTACCGAGATAATTTGAAGAGATTTATCGACGCTTACCATAAACATCGCTGCGTATCAAGGAACTCGTGTCGTAATTTGAATTCTAACAATGCAGCACTAGAATTCCAATTGCATGAGCGTACTATTTTGGAATACAGCGTTGTTCTTGATAAGCAACGTTATGTGAATTTTCCTGATCACAAAGTGACGCTAGTTTGTTCTAGTTGTGTGCCAAATATGTGATTACAATACAAAGAGTACGATTTTGTACCGTTTGGCGTAGAAACTTTAGGTTCTTGGGGCCCCAGCGCACGCAAATTGTTTGCTGAGATCGCGAAACGTCTGGTTGATGTAACTAAAGACCGAAGAGCTGGCGACTTCCTCGCACAACGCATCAGTATTGCGATACAGCGAGGAAATGCCGCCAGCATCCTCGGTACAATGCCACAAGGGCCAATCTTAGATATAGGTTAGGTTAAGCAGATTAGTTAGATTTAATCTATGTACATAAATTGTAGTTTTGAAAATAAATATGTTAAAAAAATACAAAGAGACTTTTATACTTACTCGAATACTTTTCGTAATTAGTGTTAATTATGTATGTGTACGTATATGGTCCCGATGAGTGATGTATTGCTAAATTGAATATCATTCACCTTTGCGTCGCTACATTGAATTACATTTATTTTCCCTAAATCTTGTACAGTCGCGTGCATAAAAATTTATTGAAAGAATCCTCTTCTAAATATGTTACGACGTTCTTATTTATTAGCTTTATTACACAGAATTAAAGCGCACTAGGACATATTTTTAAGCATTTTTATGTAAGTACCTACACCTTATTTTGCCTTTGACTGTACCTATAGCATAAAAGATTTCGTACACAGAATAGATTATTATTCCGTGGTTTCGTATCACATACATTTCACATACTATACAACCTCACCATAAAATAATCAGATTCTATCGCAAAGATCTTTGACGAAGGGGTCCATATTGGCACTTATACAATTTTTTCTTCGAATATTTTTACTAATACCGTTTTTTACTCATAATCATCATTACTCCGAAAATTTTATCTCATACTTTTTTTCTTACTAAAAATTATACTTCTACCTACAATGTTCATAACGATTTTTATTTCGAAATTTTATCCTCCTAAAGTCGTCAAGTAGATTAATCTATACTCATAAAGTTATTTGAAATAAATTGTTTATTTATAAACATTTTCCCATTAGGTTCACTCTGTTGTGGTTCTTTTATGAATAACATAAACTATGTAGTCATAATGGGCTTTATGCAGAAACTGTTGTGGCATACTCAACTTTAGCATTTCTTTGTGGCAGATTTCGAGTTGTTCGAATATTATTCGAGCATAATTTCGATGCTCCTATTTATGATGAGGAGTAATATGGATGTGCATAAAAAGTATCGGCATAGTTTGTTTTAGCATAACAGAGAAGGAATAATTACAACCTCTCAATATAATCGAGGTAGTAGTAATATTCTGTACGTTACTTACTGTGTTAGCTGAGTACTTTCTAGGTTGCTAAAAAAAAATAACCTCGAAGACTAAGGCGGGAGCAAAGCTCCCGCCTTAGTCTTCTAACCTAACCTATCCGAGTCGGATCTGCCCCGGAAGGTTTTGTTCGCTCGCTTCGCTCGCTCACTGCAGAATTTTTCACCCTCACAGCAAATTCTGCCTGACGAAAAAGGCAAGTTTCGAACATGTGGCTACATGCCCAACAAAAATGCAAATCTAATTTCAGTCTTATAACACTCGGCGTAAATAATGATATTGATATGCCAAGATAGTTTCGGAAAATAATATTCGAAATATTGTTATTTAAGCCAAGTGATGTTTCTGTCTCATTAAGTTGATGCCAAAATAGATTATACCAAGTCTGTTATGTCCTAAGCGTTTCGGATAAAAAAAAGTTTATAGAGGGAACCCGTTTAGTACAGTACCTACTCTGCCACAACCTGATTTGTGCAGGTAGCCAGTTTACAGTAATAGTACGATTTATAATAAAACCAGTACAGATAAAAATAAATACCTATAACATTAGAATATATAGCATAAAATAAGTATAGTGAAAAATTATATAAACATAAAAGTTAGTACTAAAAATATGTATGAAAAACAATATTATGAACATAAATAATTCTATGTGATGATAATTATGAACAAAGATTATTCTAAATATCGATCATTATGAAGTTAAATTGTATAAGAAAAATTTTCGGAGTTTCAATAATCTAAGTTGCAATTTTATAAATACTTTGGCGCACCCTTGACGAAGAGATATTACACACGAGTTGTATTTGCTAATGCTCTCTTTGGATACCCCAAATTGTTCCATTTTCAAATTAAAGAACATACTTCTCCGAAACAAAAGAAAACGGAATTTTCTGCGCTTCTCGCCCACTCGCGATCTGTAGCCGTACCATGAGTTTTCAAGTATCGGTAACTTGGGTTTTTCTCGATACGTAAAGCAGGCCATCGCGCTCGCTCCAATAAATAAGTAAGAGTGCGAAAGAATGCTTTACGTATTTTTGTAAACAACTCAAATTGTTTTATAAGTATTTTTGAGTTGTGTTTTTAAGTAGTAACACCACTATGTATACATTATAAATATATTAAGATGTCTTAAGCCAAAGAAAAAATACCGACCGAGTTCACCAACGCTGGAGGTGGCATTCGAACCGACGTGCTCAGCTTTCGTAGCTCGAGTGGCCGAGTGGTTTGGACATCAGCTGCGAAAGCTGAGGACGTCGGGATATTTAGAATGCTTTTCTCAAACATACAATGAAATTATTGTCTTTACGTGCCTTAAAATAGACTCGGAAGTATCGCTTTTAGGGTGCAGTAACTCACTGGGATGGAAATGGAATTTCATAACAATTTTCAGGCCTAGGCCAATAAAGTAACTTTTTTAGGGTTCCGTAGCCAAAATTGCAAAACGGAACCCTTATAGATTCGTCATGTCCGTCTGTCCGTCTGTCCGTCTGTCACAGCTGATTTACTCGGAAACTATGAATGCTACAGTAACGAAATTTGGTAAGGATATGTGTTGTATGAACCGCTACAGGATTATGATACTAAATTGTAAAAAAACCATTGGGGTGGGGGCCCTCCATACATATAACTGAGGGATAGAAAAAAAAATTTAGTTGTATATAAGCGTGTGGGGTATTATTAGAAAGGTCTTTGAAAATGATATGAAGGTTTATAAATCTTATCTTTATTTAAGCAAATCGTTTTCGAGATACCAGCTCTCAAAGTCTGAAAAAAACCGGCCAAGTGCTAGTCGGACTCGCGCGCAAAGGGTTCCGTACCATTATCAATTTATTATTAAAAAAATACAGTTAAATCAGCCTACCTCAAAAACTATAGGAGATAATTTTATCAAACTAAAAATCGTTGATAGAGTTTATTAATGTGCATAACATATATTTTTTTCAGAATTTTATATCGCGTAGTTTAAAAAATAGAGGGGGGGGGGACACATTTTTCAGACTTTGAGACCAGATATCTCGAAAACGATTTGCTTAAATAAAAATGTGATGTATAAACCTTCATGTCATTTTCAAAGACCTTTCTATTAATACCCCACACGCTTATGTACAACTAAAAAAAAATTCTATCCCTCAGTTACATGTATGGGGGGGCCCCCACCCCAATGGTTTTTTTTACAATTTAGTATCACATTCCTGTAGCGGTTCATACAACACATATCCTTACCAAATTTCGTTACTGTAGCATTTATAGTTTCCGAGTAAATTGGCTGTGACAGACGGACAGACGGACAGACGGACAGACGGACATGACGAATCTATAAGGGTTCCGTTTTTGCCATTTTGGCTACGGAACCCTAAAAATGTGTCCCCCCCCCCTCTATTTTTTAAACTACGCGATATAAAATTCTAAAAAAAATATATGTTAAGCACATTAATAAACTCTATCAACGATTTTTGGTTTGATTAAATTATCTCCTATAGTTTTTGAGGTAGGTTGATTTAACTGTATTTTTTAAATAATAAATTGATAATGGTACGGAACCCTTCGCGCGCGAGTCCGACTCGCACTTGGCCGGTTTTTTTTTTATATTCGACAACATTGTCATTTTTTTGTATTTCTTTGTATGTTTGAGAAAAGCACTATACATAATACCTCGGCGTGAAAACGAATTCCCGGCCTCGTTACCTATTCGTATATACCAACTCTGTCCATAGCGCTGGGTCTAAGTTTTTTTAAGACCCAGCGGACAAATAAGACCAGAAAGCTCTCAGACTCCACTCAGAAGCTAATGGAAAAAAGAAGTGAACTGGTTCTACAATCCTCAGTTGATGCGACTTTATACCGGCAGCTCAACAGACAGATCTCTAAGTCCCTCAAACGCGATATGCGCCAATTCCGTACCAAGTGTATAGAAGAAGCCATCGAGCGGAACAAGGGCTCTAAAGTTTTTGCAAGGGATCTGTCTGTTGGGCAAAGCCAGCTCGCCAAATTAAAGACTGAGGATGGTAGAATCGTCACATCCAGATCTGAGCTGCTGAGTGAGATAGAGGGTTTTTATGGACAGCTGTACACGTCAACTAGCAGACCCGAAGTTGATCTAGCGGAAGACCTCAGAGCTAGACTGACCCGACACTATACAGAAGATATCCCGGACATCAGCCTGTGCGAGATTAGAATGGCTCTTGAACAGCTCAAAAATAACAAGGCGCCTGGGGAGGACGGAATTACAGCTGAGCTTCTGAAGGCGGGTGGTAAACCGATCCTTACGGCCCTTCAGAAGTTGTTCAATTCCGTCTTACTGGAAGGGAGAACGCCAAAGGCATGGAACAGAGGTGTGGTGGTACTGTTCTTCAAAAAAGGTGACAACGCTTTATTGAAGAACTACCGACCCATCTCACTTCTGAGCCATGTCTATAAGCTGTTTTCAAGAGTCATTACGAATCGTCTTGCACGCAGGCTTGATGACTTCCAGCCTCCCGAACAAGCCGGTTTCCGAAGAGGCTTTAGTACCGTAGACCACATCCATACGCTTCGCCAGGTTATACAGAAGACCGAAGAATATAACCTGCCCCTCTGTTTAGCGTTTGTGGACTACGAGAAAGCCTTCGATTCGATCGAAACATGGGCAGTACTACAGTCTCTCCAACGGTGCCAAGTCGACTACCGCTATATCGAGGTGTTGAAGTGTTTATACGAGAGCGCCACAATGTCAGTCCGACTCCAAGACCAGAGCTCGAAACCTATTCTGCTGCAGCGGGGAGTTAGGCAAGGAGATGTCATCTCCCCTAAGCTGTTTACCGCTGCACTGGAGGATGTCTTTAAGACTCTGGACTGGAGAAGGCTGGGTATCAACATAAACGGCGAGTACCTCACTCACCTTCGATTCGCTGACGATATAGTAGTCTTGGCTGAGACCTTGGAGGACTTAAGTACTATGCTCGTTGACCTCAGTAAAGCCTCCGAGCGAGTTGGTCTTAGGATGAACATGGATAAGACGAAAATCATGTCGAATTCCCATGTAGCACCAACTCCCGTAATAATCGGAGACTTTACACTCGAAGTTGTAGACGAATATATATACCTAGGGCAAACTATTCAGTTAGGTAGGTCCAACTTCGAGAAAGAGGTCAATCGTCGAATCCGACTCGGTTGGGCAGCGTTCGGGAAGCTACGACACATATTTTCGTCCAATATTCCGCAGTGTTTGAAGACGAAAGTCTTTAATCAGTGTGTGTTGCCAGTGATGACATACGGTACTGAAACGTGGCCGCTTACAATGGGCCTCATAAGAAGGCTCAAAGTCACCCAAAGGGCAATGGAGAGGGCTATGCTAGGAGTCTCTCTGCGTGATCGGATTAAAAATGAGACCACCAGCAGAACCAAAGTAACCGAAATAGCTCTCCGAATCGCTAAACTGAAGTGGCAGTGGGCGGGGCACATTGCGCGTAGAACCGATGGCCGTTGGGGCGGGAAGGTTCTTGAGTGGCGGCCGCGTACCGGAAGGCGTAGCGTGGGTAGGCCCCCCACAAGGTGGACCGATGACCTGGTGAAGGTCGCAGGAGTCCGCTGGATGCGGGTGGCGCAGGACCGGTCATTGTGGCAATCTTTGGGGGAGGCCTATGTTCAGCAGTGGACGTCTTTCGGCTGATATGATGATGATGATGATGATGATATACCAACTTGGCCGGAAATCCTCATTTTCCCGGCCTCGGATGTAATGTACTATTAAGTATCTAGTAAAACCGAACGTAACCAATACTTGGCAAATCTTGGTACGGGTACTGGTAGACAAAACACGCTCGCCGTAAAACAATTACGACTCGTGTTTGGATGCCGATACATTTCGTGAACGATGTTTTGACGGGTCAAGGTCATTTCTGATGAGTTTACGAGCTTGTATTTATATTTGTGTAGACAGGCAATGTATTTACGAAGGAAAGGTGGATGTATTGTGTGAGATTTGAAAAGAACGTTCTGAGGCCCTATCACGAACGAAGTGTTGCTTCTTTGTCACACTTACGTACGAATTCACAAGTGCGAGAGAGAGGCAACACTTCGTTCGTGGTCCGCGGGCCTCAGATCCGAAAGTACATGTCTTGCCGTGCCATAGTAGCTTACTATTAGCAAAGCAAAATACTGCCATTAAATTATAATAAATAAATAATAAATATCTTGGAACATCTTACTCAAATCGACCTAGTCCCACGGTAAGCTCAATTAAGGCTTGTGATGTGGATACATAGACAGCCACCACCAAAGAACAAATATTTGTGATAAATAAATACACAAATAATGACCTCCGGGATTCGATCCCGAAGAGGGAAGTAGTTGTCTCCAGCGACGGGAATATTAAAAATGTACCTACTTATTAATTAACCATGATATATTATGACGAAGTAGTTGTTAGTTTTAATCTATGTTATGTGTAAACACATGTAAGTATAACCACAAAGTACCCAAATAATCTCTGGTATAACCATGCCTGCAGTTGCGTGGTAACGGCAATAAGAATAAGACATTTGTCACTACCCGGGAAGATCGCCCTGATAAAAGTCGCCTAAGGGATTGTATTTTCACTGATTTTCGTTTGACTGAATATACAAACGATACTCCTCCTGGAGTATGTGTGGCTGCTCCCGCGTTTCCGCTACTGCAGCTGTGGCCGGGTCGCATCCCACAAGGGTGGGACGGTCGTTGCACCGTCATTTGGGGACGGTGATGAGAGGGTGAGGCGAGGCATGGCGAGAGAGAAAAATGATTTTGGTGATGATGATGCGGTAAAGGCAAGTTAAGGCAAGGCAAAGTTCGATCTGAGAGAGATCTGAAAAGGAAGACAGATGGAGAGAGAGAGAGGCTGGTGCTCGATACTCGATGCGCGGCTGTCGGCGCGTCTCTAGCGGCAGTGCAGGCTATTTATTTTTTTTTTTTCGTTTAGAGAAGATTTATTATGGGCAGCATCATCAGTGGCGGATTAACATAGCAGCAGAAGTAGAATACGCTACAAACCCCGCGCACAAGGGGGCCTGCGCTCCAAATCTAAAAATTCTGGCAGTAAAACATCTGCCACAAATTGGCCAAATATTGAAAATAAAAAATAACTAAATTCAACGTCCGCAAAGACGGCTAAACATGCTACTAGAAAATGCCATTTTTTCCAAGGTAATACCAATTTTAAAACCAGGGGTCCCGTTATAAAATGTGACAAGCCCCGTGCCTGTTTAATTCGACTTTGAGCAGCATCATAGGGGACACACAATCCGCCTGCTCAGCGTAGCAATTATGGGCATTTACCTCCTAATTATATTACTTATGTAGGTAATAGGATATTATGCAGTGGGCAAAACAAGATAGGCTGATGATGTGAAGTAATGTGTAAGCTGCTCAAGAATGCTATTGAATAACTTATGACACTCCAGTATGCTTTCCATGTCATTAGACATAAGTAACACATACCACAGCTCTCTGTTCTTATGCCCTTACGATGAGCTGTCCGCGTGCAGGAACATTTACTTAAAGTTTATTACAAGTTACGATGGTGGCAGACAACCACGCGGTCCTATAGCGTGTCCTATGGATGTCTGCAAAGTTGCAAATCTGTAGTTCTAAAGAGGATTCCTAAACCTACGTACCTTTTGCTGATCCTTAAAAAAATATAATAATATAGTATATTATTGACGCATCTGGGCCGTTGTTTTTACTATGATCTAGCTGCGTAAAGAAAAGTTAAAGGGTCCGAACCGAAAGAAAACTACGCAAAGGTCAAGACTCGGTCAAATACACGCGATTGTAGTTTTTTTTTCGATTCATCCATCTATTTTTTTTCACAAGCGCATTGGTGTAAGCGAGAGCAATAAAATACAGCTCCCGTCAGCTTATGGTAAGAACGTTCCCAGAACCGCAGAAGGTACGGTGTCCGTAGACCGTCCTAATGGCATGCATCAATTCGAATCTCGCGAACAACACAATTAGAGTCCATTAAGCTCAGCAATTACGGTCTGGGATAATTAATGCATGGTGAGGATGAGACAACGGTAGCTGTCTAAAATAACCTTAACTCTTTCGTCTTTAACCCGAAGGATCACAAATGGGGTTGTCAGATTCGAAAGCCAAAATATCAACCATGGCCTGAAGAAAACACGAACATTTTTGTCGAAACTGAGAGATTTTTATGAAACACGGCATTATTTCATGATATCATGATTTTTTTAATGCATTTTGTTTGATACTAGGTCGTGTTTTATATCGCGTCTGTGGAATTCAATAAGGAACTTGATGCTCAAAAATAAGGGACTAAAAGTGAGCTTGACATGGGCCTATAATCTCTTAAATGTGATTCAGTATACCTACATACATAGGTTCGGCTGGTCAGGGGGAGCATTGTGGTAGAATGTTCACGATCCCAAGATGCTCCCCATAACGGAAGAGAGGGCAACGTCGCAGGGGAGTTTAGTGGGTATTCTTGTCCTTGGAGGAGCGAGCCCCACATACCATTATGGGCTCCCCCAGGCCGTGTTGATGATGCGTGAATGCATTCTACCCTGCGTCAACAACAAAAGGCTCGGCTCGTCAGTTTGTGACAGTTATTCTATGGAATGGAACTGACACAGATTGAAAACTGAATCGCATTAGAAGATCGTGGTAGCCCATCAAGAATGTAAAAAGCCAGACTCCAGGCAACCCTAGTCACAAATGCAAACATTAATTAACCTCTTTTGTCCATCTGCCCGTTTCAGTCTCCAACTCAGAATTACATTATGATCAGAAGGGTATTCATAATAATCATAGGTACTCGTAATAGGAAGAAATTACAAATTAGGACACAAACACAAAAACTTATTACAAGAGAAATAGTTTTCAGGATGCTGATTTGGGAACCCTTCATAGACATAATATATGGAGAGACAAAGATCAAAGAAAATTGATATTTGATGTTATATACCTACCGATCATATTATTAAAAACGTTCAGAATGTTGTAATGTCAAAAATACTTACGCGGCACTCTTTACGTGCGAGTATATTTTTTTATTTATACGACATCTAATCATCTAACACAGGTATCAGATAAAGAAATCTAGAACAAACTAGAGAAAGTTGGTTCTACGACTTTTACTGGCAACTACAACAGTAAAATTCTGCCAAAATTTTTCGACAGATTTGCACTGGATAAAGTTTTGATAGTGATCTGTTCTAGTTCACTAACTGGGACAATCGTCTCTTTACTTACTAAACCTCAGATCTAGTGCAATCAATTTATGGAAATGTCGCCTTTATTTCACTCTAAATACGGGTGTTTTATCCATCAAGCGAGTGTTGCAGATAGGCATTTCTCTGAATGTTTTTTTATGTGACGAAGGTAGACAACTGTGCTCTCAGCCCACCTGATGGAAAGCATGGACACAGTGATAAAAAAATCGCCTATGCGCTGGCTACCCTGAGAACTTAGATGGATTGCTTCTATCTATGCCAGTAATTACACCGGCTATCTTACCCCCAAACCGAAACACAGCAGTGCAAACACTGCTATTTAGCAGCAGGTTAACGGGTAAGGCAGTGGTAGCTATCCGGGCGGATCCTGCACGAGGTCCTGTCCGAGGAGAGAGCAAAAATCGCCATGACTTTAGTTAAAGCATTATCACTTGAGAGATGTATGAATTTTTGGATATCTTGGTAGACGTAGTTGACAATTACCAAGATCCTAAAAAAATTAAAAATATAAAAATTATTTACATATTTGAAATGAAAAACCTTAAACTGATACACAAATATCCTGCGGCCCCACACTCGGCAATGCCTGTCACGTGGCGACCAGATTCGGTTTTAAAGGAAGTAAAAATATGAGATACCCACGAAAATCGCGTAATAATGTTGCCATGAAAGTCAAGGCGGTTGAAACGCTAAAAAAAATGCCCTGATACGAGGCTGAGTACCTATAGCCGCGAAATGCTTAAACTGTTACAGTAGTATAGGTATCTTGCCATATTTCTAGGTTATACCTAACCTAGAAGTTAGTTTATCTTACTTAGATAGGGAGCAAACCACGGCTGGAGGAATGAGTGCAACAGTGAAAGAACTGAAACACTTTGTTTATCTTCTATGCAAAAATTAAGTACTAACTTACGTTAGTAGTAAATTAAGTACTCACTTACGTTAGTACTTAATTTTTTTCCGTTTAAGTGGGTAGTCACGTTATCAGCCTTTCTCAGTCCACTGCTGGACGTAGGCCTCTCCTATTAATTATGCGTATCGACATCGACGCATTAAGGTTGGCGTTCGCAGTAGGTGTCCACTACGATTTATGATTATACCCCGTAATCGAACCGGCAAATCAATGTGCGTCAGTGTTGTCACTACTATGAATACAAAAAAACACCGCAGCAACAGTATTCAATGTTCCATCTATCTTCAAAATAAATTATCACATTTTTATTATTTGTTGCACTCAAATTGCGTCGCCTTCTTGTGTAAATCCATTTTAAGCTCAAAAACATCTACCGTCAATGGTAAATAATTTAAATACGTATAATTTTGAAATGTATTTATTTATTATTGTTTGTTATTACTTCTTTTAAAAGATTGTTTAATGTCGTAGCCGCAGCATAATCCGGATTGTTTTTTAAAACCATCTTTACAATTTGTGGTAGTTTTCCTGTTAAATTAAGCCTAGATCTGGAAAGCTTTTATTCTGTGACATTTACACTAACCGTCATCATCATCATCATCATCATCATCATCAGCCTATGTTAGTCCACTGCTGGACGTAGGCCTCTTCTATTAACTATGCGTATAGACGCATTAGGAGGTAAATGCCCATAATCGCCACGCTGGGCAAGCGGATTGGCGATCGCAGTAATGTGTCCACTATGATGACGCTGCTGCCCGTCATCAATCTTGTACAACGGTCAGTGACACTTAAATCCCTTAGTCGACTCTTACGACATCCGCAGGAGGAGTTGGGGTGGTGACATATGTATTCTTACTGCCGTCACCACACGGCCATAATCGTAATCGTAATCGCCAATCCTTACATCAAACTGTCAAATGCTACGGTTTTGCTACATCCATTGCGAGGCATGTTCATGATGCTGTTGCTCATTATCAATCTTTGATAAAAAAAAAATAGTTAGTGACACTTAAATCCCTTAGCCGACTTTTACGTCACCACGGGAGGAGTTGGGTATGAAAGAATGATGATAGGAAAATACAAGGCACCTCTAACCGCTGAACCACCAACGCTCAAAAGCATCATCATCGTGTATTCTCTCAGTCACTTGCTCGGATGTATTAAGTAGCACTAGCCACAAACGTGCAGGACAGTTAAAACGGAAATTCAAGATATTTGACAGCAAAGCATGCCCATATATTTCACAGGCCTTCACTTTATGACTCTAAAGGCGATAGTGCAGTGAACCGAAGTTCCGCTGGATTTGACTAGGTATTGGTTCGCTACTCCTCAGAGCAAGTTTGTGCGAAAATTACTACAGCAAACATTAATTTGTGTCGGGTTAGTATTTAAACTGACAGTCCTAAATAGTTCGCAAAATAATTTGCATGTATGGGGAGTGACAAAGTAGAACTTTTCGACAAATGAGGAATTAGTTAAATAGTACTTTGTTTTCAAATTGTGTCCGTATTTGTAACTGTTTATAACAGTGTTAAACTTACCCGTAAATGCAAAATACGGCAAAAAGTTGCAAACGTTATTCGCAGAAAGACGATCATTCTAATTAACGTATTTTAAATAATTGAAGTAATAATACCTACAATACGATACAATGCGCAAAAAATAATGTTCAAAACGAGTGGCGATAAATTAAAACACTACCGAACTTAATTAAATATAATCTTCATATAAACTCTTACAACTCCCGTTTCCTCTTAATGACTTGAAACTAATATGATAAATATAATAATTAAAGACTGTTGACGGTTTCTTACAAGCATTTGCATAAAATAAGCCAGTCCAATTTTCAATAAATAATTTTCGTCGAACCTAGATATTGTGGAGCCAATAAGGCCTACCAAACTATTTTCTTTAAATCTTATTATTTACCTTGCTAATAAGGAACAGTGGTGAATTTCGTTTGTTTGTAAAATCAATCAAACAAAGGAAATGCGACTTTATTAAGTTTATGAAAGGTGTTAAGAGGTTTTGGGTTGAGTCTTTAAGTTTCGATAAGAGCGTGTTCCACAACTCTGCGACATAATATATCTGCAACTGATTGGCATCAAGAAGTAGCCTAAATTCAAATAGCAAATTTTCGCTTAATTACTCAAATTTAGGTTTCATGCGTTTAGCGGAGCCGTTGTGGTTGGTGCAACCATAAATGCAAGTGACATGTGTGACAGATGAGTGACATGCCATTTTATGCTAATTAAACAGTTTCACAGCGCCAGGCTTACACCTATAGGTTTGATTAGCAGCTAAATTCAGATGTGATATTTCTGGCACTAAACTTGTCTGCAACTTTGTTTTATGAGTAATAATTGGGTGTAAAATTTTAATATTCGTATTTTTCTTGGCTAAAGTGTTAACATAATGTCAATTTTAACGATTTGTTAAAGTTTTGCACCCATAGTTCCGACCCCT
The DNA here is from genome assembly GCA_025490895.1 of Thaumatotibia leucotreta. NCBI lineage: Eukaryota > Metazoa > Arthropoda > Insecta > Lepidoptera > Tortricidae > Thaumatotibia > Thaumatotibia leucotreta. The sequence goes on from JALPQI010004646.1 coordinate 44,985, forward strand.
TAATATAGTGAGGCCTACTACCGCGAAAATCGAAATTCGTAAGTTTCGAGGATTTTTCTTTGTCACTCCAACGAAGGCGCCATTAGAGTGAGAGAGTCAAATCCTCGAAATTTGCGGATATCGAAGTTTGCGGTAGGGCCGCTGCTGGTCGTGCGTGAGTCGTGGCGGGTTTCTCAATTTGTCCAAAGGATAGATGGAAAGTTTGAAAAAAATATGTAAATTGTGAGTCTAATTTTTTCCTATTAGGATCGAAAGAGCTCACGATTCTGAGTAGAAATCAAATTAAAAAAAAAAAACCTAGTGGCGGGATGACTTTGAAAAAATGGCCTTATATGCTGTGTAAAAACTTAATTAATTTCCGTCTTCCAATTTCCATTTCATCACACCAATCACTCCAATCAGCCTCATCAATATGTATCTTAATCGACGTCATTAATATGTAAACGGATACGTCACAGCATGGTTGTCACCGGCGTGACATAATTACGGCATATTGTCGAAGCTGCGTAGTCGCCATTTATATGGAAACTGGGTGTTTATTCGAGGGGGATGTCCTTATCGCTCGAGAAACGTGACAGGCACAAGGTAAAAGAGAAAAGTGGGGTGGTAAATATAGCTAAAATGAGACAGTTTATGTCATCATCATTTGCTGGTGGTAGGACCTCGTGCAGTGCAGGGTCCGCCCGGATAGTTACCACCGTCTTACCCGTTAACCTGCCGCTAAATAGCAGTGTTTCGGTTTGGAGGTAAGATAGCCGGTGTAATTACTGGCATAGATAGAGGCAATCCATCTAAGTCCTCAGGGTAGGCAGCGCATAGGCGATTTTCGGGTCCCCTTTAATATGCTTATTATTAATAGTCCTAATATGAATTCGCATAACGGATTTGGCATAAATAATTAAGCATAATATTGAATAGGCAAAATAATAAAATCCCATAATGCTTAATACGCATATTACTGATTATGCATAATTGAAATATGCATAACATTATTAAATATAACTTTATTCGTCCTAATATGGATTAGCATAAACTTAGAAATTAAGCGAATGAGGCAGATCGGGGTAAAACCAAGACAGTAAGGTTAAGTTCAAAAGACTAATAAGCAGGAGCGACGAAGCGAAGTTGAAGCCTAGCTTTCGTCGATATCTCCTACACATCCTAATGAATACGTCAGATACAATCAATTAAATAAAACATTAGGTATTTAATAATCAATTTTATTAGTAAAGAAATCACATCTTGGTAAGCGCATGAGGCGCACAGTACAGAGTGTGTACCTACCTATTAAATACGGGCGTATATTTTAATTGTGCTTAAAATAGGATCTAGGGAACCTATTTACCTATACCGTGATTTCTACGATCACAAAACGATAACTGTATCCCGTATAAAATACAAACGCCGTATTTATGAACATTTTAAATTGCTAGGGTAAAAATGCGTGTAATAATTAAAATAATCAATATTTACTATAAAAATATAATATTATTAATACGTACTAATCGACAGTAATTTGTCAAAAATATTAAGTATAAGTATCGGTTTCGCTACGCAATCTATGATCGGTCATTTTTACTTTATCTATTATATTTATACCTTTCATTAAGTATACCAATTAATATTATGCTCATCCTAATTATTCGAAATCATCGTTATAATAGTTTACGTTATACGTAAATACATTATGCGTAATCGTTTATGCGAAATTATGCTTATGCCACTTAAATAGTATTCTTAACAACGCTATGCCAATTTGAAGTATGCGTAATAAATTATGCGAATTAATATAGACTCGCGATTTTCTGATCGCTATATCCATGAGCCTCAGTTCCTGCTATCCATCAGGTGGGCTGAGAACTCAGTTGTCTACCTTCGTCACAAAAATCAACCTATTTCAGTCGACTCATCAATCTACAATAAATGTATGGTCAGTGACATATCAATGATATCCCTAAGTCACCTTTTAGGCTGCGTTTCCACCAGAGATGTGCGAGGATGTGTTTGCATACAAATCACACCTATTAATGACTCGCTCGAGCGAGCTGTCATTTGTATGGAAACACATCCTCTCTGGTGGAAACGCAGCCTTACGACACGGAAGGAGTTGAGATGGTGACAAATATATTATTATTTCCGTCACCGCGGTATTTAGGAAAAAAAATTGTGTATCTAGTTAGTTACGTTTTGTAATGACGGCCTCCGTGGGAACAGTCGAGTTTGTCAGCCTCCGTAGCCTAGTTGGTAGTGACCCTGCCTACGAAGCTGGAGGTTCCGGGTTCGAATCCCGGCGAGGGCATTATTTGTGTATTTATGTATCACAAATATTTGTTCCTTGGTCATGGCTGTCTATGTATTTAAGTATCTATATGTATCTACATATTTATTATATAAATCGTCGCCTGGTACCCACATCACAAGCCTTAATTGAGCTTACCGTGGGACTAGGTCGATTTGTGTAAGATGTCTCAAGATATTTATTTATTTATTAAAACTGCGAAGTTCCAGGTACGTTAAATTGGACCCGGGAGTTCCACGTCGCTGGTTCGATAACTAAACTTGATATGTAATGCCATTTCATAAGTACTTAGTAGCCCTAGGACTGCAAAGTCCTTGTATCTTGGCATATAACAGTAAAAAAATATAGAACTACCCTCTATAAGTTCTAACAAGTATACAAGTGCGAAAGTGACGCGTAGCACGATAATTGGATAAAACGGGACCATCATAAGCCCCCTGGTAAATTGTTAGTGTACCTTATTTGAAAATGTTGGTAATGTTGTATTCCTCATTTGTTGTACTGTCAAATTGACTTTTTCATCACACTTGCTGTCTAAGCACGCCATTGCTTGCGCGCGCAGCTTGAGTAATAGAAAAGTGAAATTCCCTAGGGAGTAATAGAAATGTCAGTACGTCATTTAATAATATTATGTCTTAAAACTTACTTTTTTGCCGGCAAGTGTGATGAAAAACATTGTATGCATCACGGTCGGTAAGCGGAATACTAACTCGAGTCATAAAAGCCCTCCGCCTGACGGCGTCGGGCTTCTAACACTCTCATTAGAAATTCCGTACTTACCTCCCTTGATGCACAATGTACTATTGTTTTATTGTTTCTTTACGAGTTTAAGAAACTTCGCCTGAAAACCAAATTTAGCAGGCTTTGTATCCCTACCTAGTTTGGTTTCTAGGCGGCTGCAGTAATGTGCCATATCACAATATAGTACCTACATTACGATACTAGTGCGAAAAAATTTAGATCGATACGAGTGGAGATAAATTAAAACACGACCGAAGGGAGTGCTTTAAATCGGCACGAGTTACGAATTTCGGTTTCGAACGTGTATCGTACGACGTTTTTCAGTACATATGGCCCTCCGAAGATTTCGACCTGACGTAAAATGAACCACTTCTTGCAATAGCGCGTAAAAAAAGCACCATTTGTACTGAAAAAATATTTGTTCCTCATTCACTTTTATTTGTGATAAACATTAGCTTAGCTGGATCACCGGCCATCTTAGTTTTCGGCCTTTTTCATAATAAAATTCTTATTTATCTGGTCGAAAACCGCCTAAACTACCACCACACTTACTACAAAGCAAAGCTCTCAGCCGCTTACTGGGGCTTAGGCAGTGTAGAACTGTAGACTAACTAGGCTACGGAAGCCGATTTCACAGGAACGTGTAACAAAATGGCCTTAGTTTTGGATATATTTCCTACTTTCCTAGCCAACTAGGCCGTCGCTTGTAACTTACAAAACACGTGCCGCTCAGAGCTTGATCTCGATGTATCCACTAGACGACGCATTATATGAGACGGTTGGCATAGTAACGGTATTTTCCTTGAGACAACATTAATGTGGGAATAGGAGCCATGTTGTGGAGGGCGTAATCCAATAATTTAATTTAGTAGGTAGACAACACAGAGGAACAAATTTATAGACATCGCATAGGATTACCAAGTTCAAATAAATAACGGCAGAATATTATCGTCATATAAACGAACTTGGTCTGTAATAAGGGTTTTTGATACTTTTTATGCCATTCTGGGGCGATTACCTGGCAGCACTCTGGCGTAAAGTCAAACGATACATTTATACAAATAAATACGCGAATTTAGTTTTCTTATTTATTTGGAACTGATGTTTTATTTATTTTAGAAAACAATATTCCTAACTTAGTGGTTTTAAGAATAAAGTAACAAAAAAATATACAGAAAATTAAATTTTGCGTATTTTTGACAGTTTGTTGGAACTTGCGCAACAGTGCTGACATCTCACCGCCCTATAGTGGCGGAAAAAGTTTCAAAAACCCTGTACAATTACACTGAAAAATTTTTTTACCAAAGTGACTTAAGTTGGTTGGTTGTTACGAGGAAACTTTGATATATGTAACAAATCCTTGCTATCAGATTAACAAAACTAAAAAGGTTGAAGTCGATACCAGAGTTCTGGTCTAAATCAACAAAGAACATTGTATACCTACCTATTATACCAAATAACTGGTGTAATCAACAAAAAACTGGTTAACTAAATTAATTTAGTAGAATGCCAACATAAAAAGTTGGAAATAAAACTATGAAAACGGATAAATTCGCGTATATTAACTAATTTTAACTTCATTCCGACGTTCGAACACTTTACAGGGTTCGTGGTCTACGGATGTCACAGATGATGACACATAATGAAAAAAAATTGTGATAGCGAATTAAACCTTAATTTCCGGTAAGAATTACGCAAGATCTGATAAATCCAACTTAGCATTTTTTTCAGTGTGGGTCGGTATCGGATAACAGAGTCTAATAGGGGTAATCTACCCAGGGGGGTACGTGGAGGTCGGCCCGGCGCCGCCGTGGCGCGACATAGCGAGCAAAAATACCACGATCAAATTTCAGGGATTTAAACCCGCCGGGATAAACTCACGGGGTGATAAGGCACAATGTTTTTGTTGTAATTCATTCTTAATGTGTGCGTTTGTGGGAAGAAACAAAGCGGAGTGTATTTTGGCCACAATGATGAAGGGAGTCGGTTAAGCCGCTTCGAAGAGGTTGTAACATCGTTTCTTTATGTAAACATACGCACAAATGCAAAATGGGCACTTTTTTGAATGTGATAGCTTCTAGTGCTTGAATTTTGAATATAATTGAAGGATACGAAAATTCATAAATTTCACGTTAGTCAATAAAAATAAGTGTGACGTTTATAGGTACTACAAATGCTACTACAATTTAGGTACAAGGGTCAAAATTATTTTCGTTGTCTTGTTTGATACAACTCTGTCACGCTTTTAGTTGCTATTTCGACTCAGTACAGTATATTAAGAAAATCCGGTGCACTTGTATTTCATTTTCACGCTAGATTTTAATCCATACATCAAAAATTGGAAACAAATCATCATCCCATACAAAAATCACAACTGTGTCACGTTTTTTAGGGACACAAAATAAGATAACGAAAATAATTTTGACCCACAACTTACACACTATTCTATCAGAATGTAATATAATGAAAGGTGCATTTTAATACTCCTAAATATAGTAGCTAATAGTTTCATGTTCCTTTCATTCTCAAAAAAAAATTAAAAATTTGGCTCTCATACTAGCAGAGAGCTCCAAATGTACTTATGTTACCTTTTATTGGCAATTTTTTTTTATTATGTGTTTTTAAGTAGGTAGTAAAACTACTATTTATATAAATTATAATTATTTCATGTAATTTAAGTACCTAAAAAAATACCGAGTTCAATACATGCAATAAGTACCTATCTTGCCATGGAACTAGTATAGTTCTGTTTAGTAGTGGCCAGAAGCTACATAATTTGACAATTAACTAATAAGTAATTTATTTTGTTTCATGTACCTCTCCTGGAATCAACAAATCAGGTAAGCTTAACGCTCGCTAAATCACATCACCTGTTCTTATTATTACTATGATGTTATAAGTCTTCTAGGCTGGACATAGACACAGTGCAAATGGCGTCTACATTGCACTGCACACTGGCACTTTACTGGACATTGGAGAACTATGGTCCCACTTAATTAATATGAAGGATGTCATGTTAATCCAATCCAAGCCGGTATCAAAGCCTTTGAGAGCCAACCGCCGGCCTTAAGTGTACGTTCCATGTCACAGACCGTGTTGAACTAGACGTATCAAATGCTGGTATTTAGGGAAACATGTCGTACATTTGATCTTAGAATATCCTCCGGAACACACGAAGGTAATACTGCTGTCCTGATTTTTCTTGTGTCACCAGTGATTGTAAGCCCGACGTCTCTTTCTCGGAACCGAAGGGTATTCTAAATTCAAACGCAGTGTACCGTAAATGTATTCGTACTTCACCGCATGCTTACGGTGGAAACCTTATTTACGTTACTCTGTTGATTAAAACCTACTTAAGAAATATTCCGACCAAAAGTAATGCCAAAGCGTTATTCAAGAAGTTTTACAAATAAAGCTCGAACTAGTCTAATAAGTTTTCATTATTCTTACCAGTATCTACTAGTTACCTAACAGTAGTCGTCCGTTTGTGATTGTTACGAAAAAAGTATTTCTTCGAAATTCAAAACTAGTGTCAGAATAAATTGAATATTGCGACGTTATTCTGCTTGTTTTTGTTATGGAAATTGGCTAGAGTCAGAGCAGTTGGTATGTCTAGTTCTAATTGTGGTCTGTGCTCCATGTACTACATGTAGCTTATGTTATTAAACTTGCTTCTAGCTTTTATGAGTAACTTGATTTATATGTTATAACTTGTTCTTAATAGATACCGTCAGTGTGCGTATGGGATTCCTTTTGATTTTGGATAAATGATTTCTTTTTTAAATGTGTGGATTGAGTGAGAAGGTTAGAGCTTAAATATAGGGTAAAATTTATTTCGTAGTTGGTAATATTATAAGATTATAGCTCTATAAACAATGAACAATTGTATACTCAGAAAGTAGTTACGCAGTCGCGTTTTCAACGTATTTTGTCTTTTTTTTGCTTTACCTTAAAATTAAACACTTTTGACTATTAAAGTGCCTACTTAGTTCATGAACTAATTGATTAAAGATATTGAGAAAATAAACAAAACTTCTCGTGACGTTTCCACGAGAAATAGTCAGTCAAGGCCAAATAGTTTAATTTTTCCGTACACCGTTCAAAAGATAAGGTGTACGAAAAAAATAGGCTTAACTTAGCTGATATCAAAGTTTGTCGAAGTTCCAATGCAATATTTTTCGATTTTAAATACTTTTGACAACCCTAGCTTAGACCTTCACACTTTATAATACCTAACATGAATGAACATGATCTGAAATCAAAATTAACCCCGTGCGTGTAATTAATGCAACAAACTCCCGTAGAACACGAAACCGAGTCAATTATGTAGCAAATTAGTTTAGATCTTACAAGTTACAAGCCCAGTGTTGGTAGAGGCTCGAGTCTCTTAAGACTCGACTTGACTTCTAGACTCGAGTCTTTTAAGTCTCGATTTCGAGACTGGAGTCGAGTAAGACATTCAGTTTGATTTGAGTAGTCTACAGTAATTTTATCAGGTGGATACTGGATTACGCTTAGTAGCGTATTGTAGATTTCCCTCTCTGTCACTCGTTCGCATTAGTGCGACAAAGACAGTTAGCTGGCTTTCGTTTACGATTGATGATTAAGCGTTAGCGATTGGCAACTTGTCTAAGCACCCTCATCCACCAGATACGTACTCAAATCAAGCTATCGAGAGATAATTCTCGAGAGATATTTTGAAAACTATTGCTACAGATTTGATTGTACCTAAAACGGAAATGCTTAAACCTTTCAGAATGTAAATATCTACTACTTATTTTTAAACCCGGACGGTCGAAGAATAAGTGGTTTCACAGCAACTCGATTCAGTAGTCAAAAGACTCGAGACTCAAGTCGAACTTGAGATAACTCGAGTCTTTACCAACACTAGAAGGTAAGAGGGAAGAGTCGTAACTAATGCCGACTTGAGATTAACATCTCGCTTTATCATTTCAGAACGGGTGAAGTTTAAACAAGAGAGTAAGTCAGCTATGGTTTTGTGCAAACTTATGTGTTTAGAAATTTCACAGCGCTTTAATGGGAACGCTAAGATAGAACTAATGCTTCTACAATAGTCTCTTTAATTATGAAATACTGGATAGATAAAACTATGCACCTTTAACTGCCCACTGTAAACTCAACCAATCTTAAGTCACTCTAGAAACATGTCTACATGAAGAGTAGTAAAGAATCTCTTACAATATGATTTATAGCGTAACTTTTACATAGTTCTCGAGTGACCCAGTAATACAATTGGCTGACCGTACCACAAGAAATTTGAGTAAAAAATAGAGCAAGGTAAAAGTACTACTTCTCTTCGTCTTTCAATATTAGGTAATTTTAATAAAAGTGGCAGATGGCTAGCACTAAGAGCCTGTTCACACTAGCGATTCTAAACTGATTTCTATATAAAATTGCACGCGGCGAACTCGCGGCGAAATCGCATCATGCAATTTTTATATACATAATATATAAATCGCTTTAAAATCGCCCAAGTGAATTGCTAGTGTGAACAGGTACTAAGATGTCGAGTACTGGCACGTTTACCTCACTTTTGCTTAAAAATCGAACGATATAAAACAAATTGTGTGTTACTCGTACAAATTGGCGCCGTAAGTTTAACGCAGTCTCACTTTCGTTCACCCCTATCATACTCGCGTATTGCTGCTAGCGAGGTTAGAAAGTAATTCTGCGATAAACGGCGGCAACTCATAGTAAGCACACAGGATGCGTTTTGTAACGACTGCGGGCAGTTAGAGGATTCATACATACTCGTATAAGCGGTAGCGAGAGCGGGTTGAGGTGGTAACGTCTGTAATATTTGAAACGATACGAAAAAGAATCGCATCGGATTACTCAATTCCAACTTGTAGAAATTTAGTCATCCAATTCATTTGATATCTAGTTGCGGAAAAAAATACCTGAATACACGTAACATAGTCTCAAATTAATATCCCTCCTACAATATCCAGTTTCTCTCACTCATAAATTTTGAGTGCGAGCGAGAGATATGCACAGCACATGACGAAATGTAGGTAATCAATTGATACCACTCGTTTATTAAAAGGTTACATTGTAAAAAAGTCATATGGCCATAAAGTATAATTATATTATATCGTCGGGGATAGTGCCATACCGCGTAACTACCAAAGCAGATAGAATTAAAATATCAAACAATTGACACTCAAATATCCTAATTGAATTTGTTGGTTACGCGGTATTGCACTATTCCCGACGATATAGTACCATCATAAACATGTACCTACCTATGATGCAATACAGTACAGTACCTATGGTGCTCATATAAGTAAATGAACATATGCCGAAACGAGTCGTATGCCGATGTTTATAGCGACCTTCTCCGATTCAATGTGTACCTCAATAGAATCGAGTACATACAAAATCGTAAATATATCTTTGACACCAATTGAAGACTTGGATACTACAGAAATTACCACTTCCACTCAGCAGTTAAGTTACTATTATTTTTACTACAGCTCATTCGAGCAGAAAGTTCACTTCTATTTAACGTGACAAAATGCAGAAAGTTTAATTACAAATAAATAATCAAAAATATTAAAGTAAATTACACATGTGACGGAGATCACTGGTAATAGATTGAATAGTTCTCCCATATTAAGCTTTTTAAATGTGTTTTATACAAGTCTACTTTTATTATTAGAAGGTACTTAATTTGTTCACTTAAATGAATATTTTTGACTGATTTGACTGGTGCCTATCAAACCGTATGAAAAAAATAAGTTTGATACTACGTTATTATAACTTCAGAATGAGGCCTGTGAGACATTTTTAGTAAGTTATTTTATTCCTTAATTACCTATTGTAATTTTTTTTAACACTTCACTATGAAGTATAAAATATAGTTATTATAGGTGGAATGGATAATCATACAAATTGAAGTCTGGCCCAGTACAAGTATCATAAAACAGCAATTCAGTTCAATTCAATCATATTGAATTTCAGTAAGAAGCAATACAATTTAAATAAAATTCTCGTTTTCTGAATCGGTAATCAGCGTCCAAATAGTCGTGTTATTTCCAATTGTCAGTTGAAACCCCAAATACAATTTAAATAACTAGAAACACGTTGAAGTTTAGTCAACCATTTCTAATTCAACGATATCTAGTTTGATTTTCATTATCGTTTGAAATATTTAGCTGACACGCCTGACTGGCCAGGCTTTGTTAGAAGTGGACTTTCTGTACCAATTAAGTTTGCGTCAAAGTCGCAAATTTGCTTTAATTAGTACTCTCTCGCTTAATAAAGCTGATATAGACCTTTATAGTTAACAAGAATAATTCCGTTACAATTTTAAACGGGAGCGAAGTAAAGTTAACAGAAATTTCAAGATGATACAGAATTCTTTTAGTTAGGATGTTTTAATAAAATGTGGTCTTCTCATTTTGGGTTTCACAACAATCAGCGGTTACGCTACCCATCTCTTTTTGATTGTATTGACTAAAAAGAGACTGGTAGCCGTGAAAAGGTCACAAGTGCTGTCAAACACATGGTAATCCCCATGTTTAATTAAAATGAAATCGGAAACAAATGACAGTTATTATATTTATTTTTTAGTACAAAAAAGATTGATACATAGTGAAATCTACATACAGTTCCAGTATTTACACTCAGTTTTAAGCTACAAGCTCTGTAATATTCGAAAATGTATGAAGGACGTCGCACCGTGCGAGATTAACGGCTCGGCCACAGACAGCTCTGTTCATTGCGCGGTCGCCACGCGCAACGTGCGCTGATTAGTTAAGAACACACGCAATGATTAGGAAAAACGCTTGCCACGCCTCAATTCGCGCGTGTTTGTGGTTGAGCCGTACAATACGCGAGCGCCGTGCGACGTCGTTAGTACAAGTTTGAATAGTCCAAACTTTACTGCTACCTCGCTCTGACATTGTTATAATTTTGTAGCTTAAACTTAATTTTAATATAGTTATCTTTAGGTAATGTTATCTCAATTGAAGTTGGCTGCCACAAACCGTAGAGCATTAATGCTTCAATATGTATTGTCGTTTTAGAATGGTTTTAGATCTAACCAACGCTTCCAGTAGCTGTAACAACGAGTCGATTAACTGCAGCTTATAGCTTAGTTGATATGGGGGACTAGTAGATAATAAAGACTAACAATCTTCATACAAAGTTGAGTTACTGTTGACGGCGTCTCTCCTAAACTTATGCTGCTTTTGTCTACGTCTAAAAACGAAACAATTGATCGTAAAACATTTTAAATATACGTACCTACTTCATTATAATTCTGTAGCTCTATTGAAAAAACTCAGCTGCTATTTTGGAAAACTTTTTCACTAGAGCACACAGGAATTAAATGTGTCCTTTCAGCTCGCGTTTGTTATATAGATGTGGTAGAATTACAACTTTCTGACAAGCAATAAAATTCAAATTGTCTCTCGCTGAGACAGCAGGATATCCTGAAACATCGACGTTTGACAACCAAAACTTACTAAGCAACATATACTTACTTGAAATCAAACTCGTGTCTCAGTTCTGATTCAATACTGACATACGAGATTGCTAAGAGTAGTGACCGTTATTATTGTGATTTTCGACTGTCAGCCGACGATATAATAATAATTTGAATTTTTTGCCAATAACGGTTCACCGTAATAAACTCAGTTTGTGGGATTTACTGCCATTTTGGACTTCCGATCTCTAGGTTCTGTTTGGGTCGTTACTTGTTAATTTATGTTTTTTGATGTTAAACATAGACCAAAGAACAACATTAATTATTCTAAATGTACTTTCAGTAACTGACACAATATAAGTAACACTAATTTCTGTACAATTACCTATACTTAAATTTAAAAACATGCACTTATTTTGTGAACTTTTCAGGGATCCAAGTTTTTCTTTGTCGGAACGTAATTTTATATGTTCATTGTCAGTCTTCTTTATTTATTGGTCCCAGTATGAAAGCTTTATAGGTTTAAGCGAGATAAGCGTCGTGCCACGTCGATGCATGCTATTGCTATTAAACTACAGTAATTGAATCGTCGGCACGAACAGAGAGATTAAGATAGAACTATAATTTGTTTATAGTCGCCTCGTACAGGTTATTTAAGTATTAAGTTAAACAGAGTAAAATGGCTACTTAACCCCCGTAAAGCTGCAAGATGATAAGTATCGTTTGTTTCTTTCCGTACTATAAGTTTCCGTACTTTTACTGCTGGTAAGACCTCGTGCAGGGTCCGCCCGTATAGCTACTACCGTCTTACCCGTTAACCTGCCGCTAAATAGCTGTGTTTGCACTGCTGGTTCGGTTTGGGGGTAAGATAGCGTAATTGTAATGGTGTGTAATTACTGTAATTACTGGCATAGATAGAGACAATCCATCTAAATCCTCAGAGTAGGCAGCGCGTAGGCGATTTTTTGGTCACTATGTCCATGGGCCTTAGTTCCTGCTTTCCATCAGGTGGGCTGAGAGCTCAGTTGTCTACCTTCGTATAAAATATTGGATGGATCGGATAGAGACAAACGATACCTATCAGCTTGATAAGGGGGTTACCACGATTTACTAATGCGATTCAGTTCAGGACCTGGGGCCGTTTTCTCAAAAGCTTGTAACTTGTTAGACGAGTGGTAGTCTCTTTTTGACACTATTGATTAGAAAAGGACTTCCGCTTGTATTACAAGCTACAAGCTTTCGAGAAATGGGCCCCTAATCTGAATAGCGATGTGTCAGTTCCATAGAATAACTGTCAAAAATCAACCTAACTAACGCGGAACCTAAACTGAATCGCATTTAAGAGGTCATGGTAGCCCCCAGGAGATGTTTATAAATATACCTAGATATTTTTCTAGCAGGGACGAGAGATTGATAAAATAAAACATCGATATACTTAAATGTAATCGATGAATACACCCTAAACCACCTCATAAACATGCTAACTTCATAAATGTATGTAACCAAGAAATTCAGGAATCATCTAGGCTTTGTTTTGAATATCGAATACTTCATATTAATTATTTCCTATCCTCCTGACACCCCGCGTCCTTTACAAAGTGCTAAATAGACTACACCGTAAAGTCCGAACAATTTTGAAATGCGTATATCAACAACGGGCTACCGACCTATATAAAGTCTTAAATCCTGAGTTTTGGAATTTTCGCGCTAAAACAGTACTGGATGCTTATTGGCTTGCAACCAATGGATTTTAACCAATGGCGATAGATTGTCCTTAAGGTTCAATAAGGAATTTGGGCTTAGAGGCCGTCGTTATTTCAACACGTGCGACAGAATTCACAACAATGGAGGCACGTGGTCGACGCCTTAAGTAAATTTCAAAATATTTTTGTTAAAATCAATGGTTACAATGTTGTTTTTTTGATTAATTGTAAACAATAATATTTTCTTTATACATTTATTATGCGCTGTCTATACAAGGAGATCGCTGGCCTAGCAGCGCTAGCGATACATGCTGACATCGAGGACGAGCCGTCGTCACACGCTGCGGCCACGAGGCGCTGACCAAGCAACCCGCGCCCGCCGTGGGATCGCTAACTGGGAACTCATTCAATCGCTAGCATCGCATTGATTCACTTCATTTTTACTTGTAATTTTTATTGTAACTTTTGAATTTTAATTAAAGTGTTTTAAGTAATTGGTTTTTTTTGGACTCTTGAGCTGCAGCTTCCATAATTCATTATATACTATTCTAAAGAAAAAGTGGATAATAAAATAAATAAATCGTCTTAAATATTTTCAACCTATACAAAGGCACTCCGTCCGTTATTAGTCTTAAAACTATACGGAATTAATCACAAATCGCCCTCGGTTGCTATACTAAAAGTAGTGTATGTATTTATTTCAGGGTTACAAGACAGTTAATTAGAATAATTCTGAGTATGGAGACATTAAGATTTCACTGCGAGTACATCTGGAATAGATATAACACGATTTTCGTCATTTCTTGATTAAAGTTTCGTTTTATTATGAAGAATTATGACATACATTTTTTTTTATGTGTTGTTTTGTTAGATTTGAAGTATTTTGCGGAAAATAGACAACAATTATTATTATTGCATATGTGGTGAAATACATATTCTGTGAAATAGAATGATTATTTTGAACATTTTGTTTAATTTATATGCCTTCATATAAATTACAAATCCTTCATAAAGTACAAAATATATCCACATAGCAATATGTTAATTACCTCCGTCTAATAATATTTAAAAATATTTGTTTCAGTGAAACATCACAAAACATGTAGTTCGCGTGTTATTCAACTGGCAATGTGTCGGACTTTACAGCTAAAACTATTTAATACTTTGTAAAGTACATCCGTCCATAGGGACAAGTGATTTAATAAAAAGCTTCGGTGTCAGGAGGTTGGCGTTAGAGTATATTTTAATGGTCTTTGTTCTTTTGATGGATAGGTATTAAATACAACATAATAAGAAAAATAATGTATCGTTTTGAGTCTGATTTGCATTCTTGTAATTTTTTGTAGTTACAGCACATTACTTATTTATAAAATTTATTCATCGACCACTTTAAGACTCATTGATAACAGTTATGTCGATGCTAAATTTTGTCAAGCTCTCGTACATGCTAGAAAAATATCGAGGTATATTTATAAATAAGGGGGTTAGAGAATACTCGTAAAGCAGCAATTGCAACTAATGGACAGTGAAGTTTGTAACTGTTGCTACTTTGACTTTCCATGACATTCAATGTTTGGCGAAGTGTGTTAAAACTTCTCGAAAATTTTAAGAGGAATCGATTACTATCGATACTTTCACATTCGGCCAAAGGTAACATTGTATTAAGACACAGTTAAGTCGGAAAGTGTACGCACGCGCACAGACTCTATAAGAACGGTCAATGGTGAGTCATGTTCATGTGTAGTAAATTGTGTGCAAGTCAAGTGCCAAAGATATGTACCTATACATCCTAATACTAATACCTACGATAAAGTGGTGTATATATTTCATTTGCACTTCACGTGCATCTATATTTTTTAACCTTTACCTAATTTCACCTCGGGCGACATTAATATTTTCCCCATTATCAGTTTTTCCTGCGGAAATCCGGTTCGCTATAAATTTTTGCGTACGAATTCCAAATACTGTTTTCCAATTTCTAAGCCCGAAGAATGTACGTAAAAGTGCCGGCGGCTCCAATCTCTCGATATCTCAATTGAATAGAATTGGGCCACAATCTGAACCTTAGGTCGTGACCTAGGTTGCAACATCCTGTGTCAGACTATAGGTACTTATGTGTGTACATATAAGATATGCTTCGAGGTGGCACGATGATAAACCGATAGCATCCGATGCCAGCATCACCGCCATTTACGTAATGCGTATATTATGGATACGTTACAAGAATATACAAGGATACGAACAGAGAATTTATAAGTACAACACTTTCTAGTTCAAAAGCACTTTATATCGCGCCAACCAATAGAATTCGTGAATTGAAGCAAAATTCGCATTCAAAATTTATTTTATTTCCTTTCTAAGTCATCAACAAATACTGTTAATTTATTGTTATGCGTATATTTACACAACTCTTACCATATACACATTATGTGTTTAGGAAATTTTCTAAATCATAAATGAACAATAAAATAAGGTTAGAAAATGGATGTTTATTTAAACAGTTTGTTGACATTGCTCACAATCTATTGGAGGCGATTGTAAATGAAATCAAATCAACAGATATGTCCGTCCATATTATGTCTATGGAAAGTTCCTGGCGATGGTTTAATTTTCCGGACGTCTCTCAAACGTACAATAATGACATCATTTATTACAAATGTATACTAACTACATAAATGGCAATGATTCTGGCCTAAGTGTGTTGTCAAGTTGCCAATCGCTAACGCCCAGTGGCGTATCGTAATTTTCTCCCTCTGTCAGTCTTTCTTATTAGTGCAACAAAGACTTGCCTCTCGTTCACGATTAACAATTGAGCTTTAGCGATTGACATCTTGGCTACGCATTTTGAGTTATCGGATTGCCATACAGGGTCAAGGGTGCGGTTCTACTGACGCGTAGCGGAGCGGAGCTTGGCCAATGAGACCGCATCATAGTGTTTCGAATTTGAAGAATTTAATTGGTCAATTTTGCACAGCTCCGTTCCGCCCCGCGTTAGTGGAGCCGCAGCCTAAAAGAATATACTTGAGTCGTCATTTACATATTTTGTCAATTTCTGAAAGCTGTCCCATTCTGCTTTAGTCACACGAGATGAAATTATAAACAGGCAAATGACAAATACCTATGACCACAAACCATAAATTACTTCCAATGAAATTATCAGAAGGTGATGAAATCAGAATAAGACAACTTTAAAAACTTGGCAATAAACAAATGTTACGAGTTACGACAAAGAAGTATCAAAAAAGGGGTTTTCAATAGCCTTCGCCAAGTAACTATTTGAAGGGATTGTAAACCAAGTGTGAGACGAATTAGAAGCAACACGCAAGTTCTATAGTGGTTCCATTGCAGCTATATAACAACCATTGGGACTATTTAAATGTTAGTTTAGAATTGTTTTAGCTTTAGGAATAAAATAGAATAGCAGTCTATTAACAAGTATTTGTATATTGCTAATTATTTGTGCAAAATAGAACGTGATTAATAAAAGTGTATGTAATTAATGCAATCTACTAGAAAACTTTAGAAACTTTAGGTTTAAGAATACATTATCATAAATTAACTACACCACATGACGTCTAACTCCATATTAAATAAGTTTTAGTAATATAACTATCATTTATTATATATATTTCACCGGAATTATAATTATACTTCATATCATAATTTTCGTATCTAGGTACATGTACAGAATATGTACATCCTGAACTAATAGGTTTTTATTTTCAGCGGTTGTAAGCCACACTTCATAGTTAAAAAAAATGTATTAAACCTTCTAATCTTCAAGATTAAGTAGAACCCAAGTAAGTACTAAGGTGTAAGTTCTTAAAAACGTAAGAACACTGAATGTTTTACCTCCCGTACCCACCTACCGTAAACTTCTAAAATTGGACATTAAGTAACAAATTATTTAACTAGGTAATTAATATGAATGGCTGAATAAAATAAATGGTATTTACAGACCGATGGACAACCGATACACTGTCAACAAACAGATCCGTTAAGAGTTGTGTTTTTTCCTTTTGCGGTACGGAACATTGAACCAGAAAAAAAACTAATTCATCGTTGTTTCAAACAATAAGTTCAGCCAGGTACTAATAAGTTTTGACCTTTTTGCAGCTGTTTTCCTCAATTCAAAAGCTTTATAATTGGTACGTTTTCAGCATCACGACTGCAAAAAGAGACTTGTTTATGCTTGCAAACATGCTCGTGCAACAATGAAATTTGCACTTTAATTCAATGGATTAGAGTGGTGAAATACATACATATTTATGAACTCGCTTGTAAAAAGTGTAGAGATTTAATTATCCTTTACTAGCAGCAAGTTTCATAAACACTTAATATTGAATTCAGTTTGAATGAAGAAAAATGTTTACCTCGCTTGAAATAAGACTTATTTTGCAATGGCAAAATTATAGAAATTATGAGGTTGTTGAAAATGTTTATCGATATAGCACAGTGCTCATTATTTTGGGCTAAAATGTTAATTAAGGCTATATGGGTGAGAACAAACATGTTTATTACCCTTTGTGAGTTCATTATGACCCATTTTACGGTCGTCCGGAAATTTTAATAAACCCGATTGTTTTATTTTATTGTAGTATGTACTCGTAATAATAATATGACTTGTCAGTGGTTGGAGAGTTCAAAATTGGGATATTATGGGTCGAAAAATGTGACAATTGTAAGTAATGTAATTAGACGTTTTCTTCGCAAAACCGGGGATACCCTAACCGGATTCAAATCCGAAACCTAAGCTTCAGAATAAAGTTCACTACTGACTGGGCTACGAAGGCTTTTAATAAAGACGATGGAATGATAAATGAAATCCTGTGTCAGGGTCCGAAATGCCTAATCTGTTTAAAAATCAAACAAAGACGTTTGAATTACACTGAAAAAAATATTTACCAAAGTGACTTACATAGGTTGGCTATATTACGAGGAAACTTTGATATATGTAACAAATCCATGCTATCAAATTTACAAAACTAAAAAGTTTGAAGTCGGTACCAGAGTTCTGGTTAAATCGACAAAGAACATTGTACATTGCCAACATAAAAAAATTGGTAAAATCAACAAAAAATTGTGATAGGACCCAATCAACCTTAATTTCCGGTTAGAATTACGCAAGATCTGATAAATCCAACTTAGCATTTTGTCCAGTGTACTGAAAAAGAAGTTCAATGGGAATTCAAAACTAAACGCAATCTCTAATCACGAGTCAATAAATAAATGGCTGTAACGGTTTTGAACCCAAAACGTTCAGGTTTTATTACAGACCGTGCAACGGAGGCCTCTGATGAGCATGATGAAATGATTGATGAATTTCTGTCTCAGGGTCCAAAGCCTAATCTGTTTTAAAATCAAACAACGACCTTTAAATTACTGAAAAAGGAATTTCAAAGGGAATTAGAAAAATAAGCGCCCCTAATTACAGGGCACCGAAGCGTCAACTTGACAAAGGGTGAGAAAAATGGTGTCCCTTCTTATTAAACTGGAGTTTCCTGGAAACCATTGTACGTCCCTGTCAGTCTGTTTCATTAAAAGGCTTTGAAAAACTCGCGTCACTAACAATCCTTGAGAGAATTCATTAAATTGTTATGTACCCTACCTACCGGCAGGCTGGAATTGCAACGCACTGGAGCGCATTTGAAAAGTGTAGCCGTGGAGGTACATGTACAATTGTACATGAGGTACATGTGTATTGCAGAAGACATTGACTAGGGTGCGTAGCGAAGACGCCAATCGCTAAAGCTCAGTTGCGTAGGTACTAATAATAATAAACAACAAAAAGAATTTAAAACAACCAACTTCAACCGATTTCTCGAGATAACAGATCCTAATCTGTGGTTTCTATCATTGGTTTCCGATCGTCCTTTCTAAGTGTAAATTCTTTTAAATGAATGAAAATGACCAAAAGCGCCACACATGTACCTATAACATTTGAAGAGATCCCTCCATTTCACCAAGATCCTATCATCAGACCCCAACTTGGTGCCAACGGGACCATCTCGAGGTTATACACGTTCGATCAAAAAAAAATTAAAATTGTTCACAATTCTCGGAGATATCAGGTAACATACACACTTACAACAAAAGAATCAGTCGAATTGAGCCCTCCGGCCGCGATGGCAACCGAGTTTGGTAACCAGTTGCTGAAAAGTAATGAACATTCTTGTTAGACAACTAGTTGCCAAAGGCGAATGCCCATTCTTGCTACACAACTGTTATTTTTTCCCCTTGTAGTTTCGCAACCAGTTGCCGGAAAAGAATAAAAATCTTATTACACAACCGAAGTTGTTAAAGGATTAAGGACATATCTAACCTTTTTTGGGCTAGATTATAATATTGTATTCGCCGTTATTTTTTCTTTCTGACATTATTGACATCTATCAATGTATTTGTCCTATTGCTAGAGGTTATCGATTATATGCAGTATTAGTTCTATTGCAAACTATATTACAATACACGTAATTTAAATAAGTAGTTTCCAAAGCAGTCAACATGTCGACTTCGAAAATATATCAAAATACATCAACAATATTATGTATATTTTTTTACGGCTGTAACGCCTACCATTGTACAACATCGAAACACCACCTCTTCTTGAACTAATAAATTCTTTTTTGATATTTTATTGATTCTATTTAAAGGAGAACCTGAATCTTGCTATCAGATTAGAAGATCTAGAGGCCGAAAATAAGGAACTGTGTAACCTGGTCAAAACTAGTGATTATCTAAGTCCCCCAAACTTTGACGAAAAGATCAAAGACTTGAAACAAAAATCCGAGGATTATCTTAAAAAGGTTAAAATATTTTATCAATAAACTATATTATAATATTAATGAATATTTTGCAAATGCACTAGATTAGACACTAAGTTATTCACATTTTTATTAATTTGACATTTCATATTTCGTATTTTGGCCAATTTATTTCTTTAGTACCTATATATTATAAATAATCAAATGCAGTTGGAAAATGAAGAATTTTGTGTATATAAATTTGTAAATGTAAATAATATACTATATGTATATTTGCATGTACATCTGTATACTCATGTGGCAAATAAAATGATTTTGATTTTTTTTTGATTTTTGAAAGTCGACATGTTGACTGCTTTGGAAACTACTTATTTAAATTACGTGTATTGTAATATAGTTTGCAATAGACATAACACTGCATATAATCGATAACCTCTAGCAATAGGACAAACAAATTGATAGATGTCAATAATGTCAGAAAGAAAAAATAACGGCGAATACAATATTATAATCTAGCCCAAAAAAGGTTAGATATGTCTTTAATCCTTTAACAACTTCGGTTGTGTAATAAGATTTTTATTCTTTTCCGGCAACTGGTTGCGAAACTACAAGGGGAAAAAATAACAGTTGTGTAGCAAGAATGGGCAATCGCCTTTGGCAACTAGTTGTCTAACCAGAATGTTCATTACTTTTCAGCAACTGGTTACCAAACTCGGTTGCCATCGCGGCCGGAGGGGAATTGAGGACCTCCTCCTTTTTTTTGATGTCGGTTAAAAAAGAGTGAAAGATGGAAGTAACTACGCTACTGAGCGTTACCGATTGGAATCTGGCTATGCATTCATAGCCTTCTGTGGTCGCTAGAAGCTGTAAAATAAACTATGCTATGCTATGGCTGTACACAGAATTAGATTTGGATAGAAGAAACAAGTTCATTCATTTGTATGGCGGCCCAACGTGTCAGATTTTGTACTGAAGTTGTTACTTGCCTATGATTTTAAATATGTCTCAGGCCCTTGAGTATTCATATTTTTTTGTGTTGTTGCAATTAATGATTTTGTTCACTTCAACTTACAAAATTTGACGCCCGAAAGCTGCAAGCTGCGATTAAAGACGGACAACTCAGTGGATTTCACTGAGTTCATTTGACACGCTAAGTAGATACGTTTGCTTGATCTATGGTATATATGGTAAATAAATCCACGAACGTATTTCACGACATGTGTCAAAGACAACAAATGCAGTTGAAAGTCAAATGTTTTTATTTACATTGTTTTCATTTAGTACTGGCGGACGGAATATTTGATCAATGGGTCCCCGTCTTGATCTGAACATTTAAAAAATAGACTAAACTTATTGCTTTAGAGAAAAATGCTACTTATCTAAATCGAAAATATCTCTTCAACGAAATATACGAATTATATTCACAGTTTTTCCTCTCTTTGTATGGTTTGATTGAATTTAAATAAAAGATTCTACTGTTATCGAGCGTAAAATGGATTCTCTTAGCACCGCTCTATTCTAGTGAAATCTAAGTGGCTACATTTTGCATCCTCGATAATGCAACTATGTATAGTAGCGCACACAAGCTTGTGACCCACATATTTCTGTATGCTGCAGAGAATGTCGATAATGTGTCTATATCTTCGTGAAATATACTGGATAACAAGCATAATAAGCGGAACTATGGGT